>JADBJO010005950.1:25000-27500 GCA_016801955.1 Conus betulinus | reverse complement strand
AGAAAATACTTTACATTAAGTGATTTGTTACACGTTAACACACCCAGGAGTTTGCGCTCCCTTCATGAAATGAAATAACACACATAGATACATGTATACAAATTACATAAAGCGATACATACATACATACATACATACATACATACATACATACATACATACGGATACAAAGATGAATAGGAGGGGGTGTGGGTAGTCAGAGAATAGTTGATAGAAATTAAGAACCAGCCTTAAGCATATCTCATAGCACAATGCCCACCTTATTTAGGCGTTGCTTGAGAGAGAGAAAGACACAGACAGACAGACAGACAGACAGACACAGACAGACAGACAGAGAGACAGACAGAGTCTCTGTGAATGAGGGAGTGTGTCTGATAGAGAGAAAGGGGGGAGGTGGTAGGAGAGACAGACAGACACGGACAGACAGACAAACAGACAGACAGACACAGTCTCTGTGAGAGAGGGGAAGTGTGATAGAGAGAGACGGAGGAGGAGAGACGGACAGACACAGACAGACAAAACAGACAGACAGACAGAGTAACACAGACAACAGGCAGAGACGAGAAGAGCGAGAAGCCTGCCATGGCAGCACTGACCCGAGGCACAAAAGCGGTCCACATACAGGCGGTCCTCGTCCTCCTCTCCTCAGCCCATGATGTCCACGACGATGATCACCACGACAACGACGACAACGCCATCAGCACAGGGCGGCACCACCCATGCCGACCGTCACAGCCTGTTCATCCACCCACCCTGCTGTCTCCCCGTCACAGTCAGCGAACAGAACGTGCACACAGATCTGACACTCTGCGCTGTGCAACGGCTGGACGTTCACACATCAACGTAGAGAAATCATCTCACCGTCATCACTCTGAAGTTATGACGTCACAGAACTGTGAATTATGACGTATACACAAAGCTTCACACTCTCCCGCGAAAAAAAAAAAATAAAGATAATAATAAAGCCTGACGTTTACACGTTTCGGTTTTTTTTTTTTTTTTTTTTTTCCAAACTACTTCATCTTCATCACTTTGAAGATTCAGCTCTAGCGTCTCCAAGCTATTTGTATGACTTCAACACGAACTGATACTTCGCAACGAACGTCACTGCAGTTTTGATTGCTTGTGTGTTTTTAAAGAGGAGTCTTTCAGTGTGAACCGGCCCAATAAGCGACATCACATCTACATCCACAAAGCCACAGTGCTACACTGCGTAGATGATCGTGCGACACGGCTATATCCTGAAGTTCACTTGATGGGAGAATCAGCCGCTTGTCATCGCTCGGATGACAGGATCCTAAGATAATTTATGACTTTACTGGCAGTCGCCTGAACGATGCTTGTACCAACTGGTGCTTGGTCTCTTAGGTCTCCGACATAACTGCATGTCGTTTGTATACACAAGCTATAGTACCTTCATCTCTTTTTTTTTCAGTGATCAGGTTCACACATTATTTACATATGTGTGTTCTTGGCATCACTGGAAAATAGCGTGTTTCATAAACAGAATTCACTGCTTGCGTCATCAGAAAGCAAGTATGACGTCTATATGGATTGATAATCTGATACTGACTTTGGAGTATGATGTTTAAAACAGATAATGGTACATACTTTGCGGAGTGTTGTCAGCAAAACTTGATAGCGTGTCTGTCATACAAACAGTTTCCGCGTAGCCGCTGTCACGCTCGGAATCTCATCCCCGCTGTCACGCACGGAATCTCATCCCCGCTGTCACGCACGGAACCTCATCTCCGCTGTCATGTCACGCACGGAATCTCATCTCCGCTGTCACGCACGGAATCTCAAGCTTGACGTGTTCATTAACAGACGCTTCGCAGCCTGTGAGCGTACTCAAGACATTAATGGAAATGTCCTCTTTCGCTTTCACCCTCACTGGAATTGATGAAAGGCTTTGTGAAAGTGGATGAACGAACGAACGTTTCTACGACCTGTGACATCAAAAGGAGCTGTGACGAGTGCCAACAGCGTCACCAGACCGTGACCGTGATATCCGTCAGTAAACACCGGGCCGCCCCTTGCCTTTATATTCTTGATGTATTGTCTGGTTACAGTGTACAGCTCAGACCATGTCACCAGTGAAAAAAATCCCCAAACACTAGAGTTTTCGTTACCACGTCTATGATGATGTTCATACATGGCTATTTTCTTTTTTTCGTCCAAGTCAGCGCTGCATATAATGACGATGATACTGCTTTTAACTACCACACATGTTCTACGGTATTTATCAAACGGTTGTCAAACACAGCCAGTCCTTCTGTCTCCGTCAATTAACTTACATTACGTGGTGGGAGGGGGGGGGGGGGGTTGTTTTTTTCTTTGTTTGTTTCTTAAACCAGCCGACGCTTGACCGGAAGATAAGCCACGTGACATTTTACTCAAACATAGTTTGCAACCTTGGAGGGTTACAGGGTAGACTGACAATGTGTACATGCCAACACCTTGATGCCATCATCACCACTGAACAGCTTGTGGATTCACG
>JADBJO010005950.1:10000-12500 GCA_016801955.1 Conus betulinus | reverse complement strand
AATCATCTCTGAGTGGAGATACTGGCTCTCCAGTATGGCGAAAAACAAGATAGGAAGCGGGGGGGGGGGGGGGGGGGGGGGGGGGGGGGGGGGGGGGGGGGGAAGGGGGGGGGAGGGGAAGGGAGGGGGCGGGGAGGATGAGGTGGGGGGGGGGGAGGGGAAGGAAATCACGCCACATTTCAAGTGTGCTTTACTGGGGGCCTGTGCTGTGTGTGTGTGTGTGGGGGGGGGGGGGGGGGGGGGGGGGGGGGGGGGGGGGGGGGAGGGGGCATTTTATTACGCTGCGTTGTTGGTGGTGATTTTATGTCCGCAATACATGGAATGAGAAGAGAGATGAGGAGGGGTGGGTGAGTGAAAAGGGGAAAGTTGAAGGGGGGGGGGGTGGGGGGGGGTCAGGGGGGAAAGGAGGTGGAAAGGGGGGGGGGGGGGGGGGGGGGGGGGGGGGGAATGAGAAGCTCCAAGCTCCTACTTTGTCCTACAATTTGTTGTTGTGTTGCTGTTGTTGTTGTTGTGGTGGTGGGTGGTGGTGGTGTGGTTGTTGTTGTTGTTCGTTTACATTTTTTTTCCCAAATTGCCTGTCTTGTTGTTCAGTATGGGTGGGTTGCTGGTGTGTGCATCTGTTTCAGTTGCCCTAATGCTGTTTGCTGTTTATGCTATTTATTGAAATCTGAATTTTTTTGTGGCTTTTTTGTTGTTGTTGTTCGAGTGTGTGGATTTGTTCCTTACAGGTTCCTTATAGATATGCCTGCAGATATTGTCTTGTATGTTGTGTATGTTGTGTCCAGGTGCTTCGTTAAAAGAAGCTCCAATAATCGGCCATGCTGCTTGTCATTCGACCGATCACTGTGTACAACCCCAAACATAAAAAGCAAGATGAATCCGCAGCAGAGCTGAAATGTCAACCATAATCAGAGCTTATAAAAACAAAACAAATCAAAACAAAACACCTATAGCCAATAGATCATCATCATCATCGTCGTCGTCGTCATTTTCTCATCGTCATCGTTATCATCATCATCATCATCATCATCATCTCATCATCATCATAACAGACAGTATAAAGGCTGTCGTTGACTCTAATAACAGATGCAGTCTGTCCCTAATACGCCGCCTGACACGCACAGCTGGAGACTGGAACTAGAAACTATCCTAACTGGACGTGAAGACAGCAGGTGCCCTTGAAACTGAACTCTTACGATCTGTCTGTGTCACATTGATCCACGACAAATCGAAAGAAAGCTTAGCGAGTTTAACCCTGTCTGACCTGAACTTGGGGAAAGAGAGAGAGAGAGAGGGGGGGGGGGGGGGGTTTCCTTTTTATTCCCTTTTTTTAAGGAAAGGGAGTTGAGTGGTTATTCTCATTTCACACGCAAAGCACATCATAGGATCTTATCATGAAGCAGGTGTTTTGCCTCTTGATGATCAGCGAAAATTAGCCTGTGCTAAATACATTTTAAGATGCTCTACCATTCAAAATTCAAACCAAATGGAACTTGAAATTAGGTCCGATATTCATTTTCCTAAGCGTGCAAAACGTATCCGATCTAATAAAACTATTCTTACATTTTCTGATTATAACTATACACAATTGTCCAAGCTTGATAACATCAATGTTCTTGCATATGAAGCTAGATCCCATATGAACGATTTTTATCCCAAATCATCTAAAAATCTTCACTGATGGTTCTTTATTAGACAATCAGGCAGGCTGTGGTTTTGTCATCCCCACTTTAAAAAACTGAGAAATCTTTTTACTTGGGTAAGGACTTCTCCATTTTCACAGCTGAATTAATAGCAATTTTAATGGCTATTCAATATGTCATTGATACACCATTCAATTTCTATGGTGCACTCTTTTGTGTAGACTCTAAATCAGTTCTCCAAGCTTTAGAATCAACAAATCCGAAAAAAACCGGGCTGAAATCATCACAGAAATTAAAGTACTTATTCATGTTCTTATATCAAGGGGTATCGCAGTTGATTTTTGCTGGATCCCATCTCATTGTTCAATATCTGGAAATGAATGGGCTGATCGTACAGCTCGGGCAGGTGCAAAAAAAAAATCTTTTAAATCCAAGGATATTCCCATTCTTTTAAGTTTACAAGAAGGTTACTCTCTATTACAAAAAGCTTCTTTTTGAAAATTTTGAAAAGATATATAAAGAGTACATGCTTCCCAAAGTACATAAGCCTAATTCTTCAATAAAGTGTTGTTTAAATGCTCGATCACATTTTTTTTTCAAAACAGAATTCATTAATGAATTATACATTTTATCAAAAAAATGTCAACAAACACCCAAAACACCGCAAAAAAAATTGTTTCACTGTTTTACAGACTTAGGTTAAAACGCTTTCAAAACCAAGTTCATAAAAAACATCCATGTGTGTATGCGGGGCTGTTGATAGTTGTACAACAACACATATTTTGTACTTTTGTCCCTTATTTTGAATCAGCTCTATCAAAATTCAGAAAAAAGATGAATCTAAATGCATTTTCCAA
>JADBJO010005950.1:0-5000 GCA_016801955.1 Conus betulinus | reverse complement strand
GAAAGCCGACATGTGGAGGTGGAGGACCCTATTTTTACAACGTGCATAGCAACAACAGAATGTACCTTTTTCAATGATACAAAGTCGTTTAGAAACCTCAATTTGATAGCAAAAGTCGTTAGAAATCATTTGTATAGCAGCCCCCCCCCCCCCCCCCCCCCCCCCCCCCCCCCCCCCCCCCCCCCCCCCCCCCCCCCCCCCCCCACCCACCCCCCCCCCCCCCCCCCCCTAGAAAAAGCTGGAATAAATCCAGCCATAGAAAAAAAAAAAAAAACTACACACATTCTGTTTTTCATTCAAAACACACTGTGGCTTTGTGAAGCTCGCTGTGACTTTTTAGACTCGTTTTGTTGTTTCGTATTCCGTTGCCATAATTATGCAGTCTGGGTAAAGCCACCATCATAAGACCAGGTATCGTGAGCATACATGAGACAAGTTGACTCTTATTAACGGGGGAAACAGCGTTTTACTCGTTTGGAATGTTTCTAGCCGGTGACCGGAACAGACAGATCGAAGCGGACACCCTCATGCCAGTCAAGGCCATTCTTGAGTGGACTACTTTCTCCTTCTTCAAACTAATTGTCGAATTATATGATCTACACACTCCTACTGCAAACTTTCTTGGTGCTTCATGATTGCGCGGAGTTTCAATTATCGCTCCAGCATCGTGGGGTTACACGTACCCCAGTCGAGAGGTTCGAGAGGGAAAAGGACCGCGTAACATGTCGTGTGATACATTCAGGTATATGTTAAGGGAGGTAAATTATACAAGCTTGGTTGTCACACCAACGATTTCCTAGCAGGTCTAATCGTTTGTGGGCAATCTGAATAATATGATCTAAAGTTTGCACTGTGGATTTTGAATTTAGTATATTATATATGTGGTAAAGCAATAATATTCAAATTTACGTTAGACCCACTTCGAAAATAAATGAATGACTACACAAACTTAGGACAGAAATGGCTAAATTTGATTTCACAGCCTATCCAAAACAGTTCTGCGCTGAGTAAATCTGTCTTCGTCAGTCAAACAGTACTTTGCCAGATATGAAGTTAAGTGCTCTCTCTTGACAAAGGATCGCTCAGTAAAGAAAACAAAATGCAGATGGTGGCAACAACACGATATGTGTAAGAAAGAGACCATGGGTGGTCGAATGTTTTTTTTGTTTTGTTTTGTTTTTAAAGGAAAAGAAAAAAAATACGGAAGCATGCTAACGAATATCGTAAATATGCAATCTATGTCTCATCTTTTTTTTAATTTGTTAATGAAGAATGGCTTTCTGCCGGTTCCGATGATGTGGCTACAGTGAACAGTGAACCGATTTTGACAAGGTTTGGTGCTCTGTGATAGAATCCATCCTCCGCACCCCCTCCCCTCCCCAACTCCCCTGCCACTCCTTTCTTTCACCTGGCCGCTCTCGCCACACAAACCCTCCTTTTTCCCTCCCCTCCCTCTCTCTCTGCATCGCTTTCTATGTCTCTGTCTCTCTCTCTATCTACCTCCCCCCCCCCCCCCACCACACACCACATATACATAGGTGTGTGTGTGTGCACGTGTATGTGTGTGTGTGTGCGTGTGTGCGTGTGCGTGTGTGTGTGTGTGTGTGTGTGTGTGTGCGTGCGTGCGTGCGTCGCATGTGTATTTTCTCCATTTGTTGTTTTCTTTTCGTCTTTGGCAGTCGACTTCAAAAAAAACGCCAGTTGAAAAGAATGGGCACAGAGGAGCAGGAAAGAGAGGAGAACTAGAAAGGCGGACGTTCAGGAATGGCAGGGACCTGGGCTTTCCCCGTGGGTCGTTTCATCTGGACGCAGACACACACACACACCCACCACAGGTGTGGTAGGCGAGAGCATCACAGGAGGCTTACATTAATTGTGACTCTGTGTGTGTGTGTGTGTGTTTGTGTGTGTGTGTGTGTGTGGTGTGGGACGCAGGCGATCCAGAATGCCTGCAGGCATACGACCATGCTTTGAGCCCTGGCATGCGTGTGTGTATTGGATATGCGTTTGCACGTGTACTTAGTGTGTGTGTGTGTGTGTGTGTGTGTGTGTGCTGCACGCAGTCGATCCAGAATGCCTGCAGGCATACAACCATGCTTGAGCCCAAAGGCATGCGTGTGTGTATTTTATGCGTTTGCACGAGTTACTTAGTGTGCGGACAGTTCCACGTATACCGAAGACGTGCGTGTGCATACGTTAAACACAATTATCGGCAAGCTTAGTCCGTAACTTGTTAATGCCAGATCCGTAGAAAAAATGGCTGGATTCCTTATTCTGCCTTGTACCGCCAGAGACACGGAGACAGGCACCCATTCCCCCATTGACGTAAGTTCGTTCAAACTTGACCCGGGAGAGAAGGGGGGGAAAGAGGGAGAGGGGGAGAAAGGAGGGAGGGGAAAGGGAGGGGGGTAGAGGGCTTAGTTTTCTATTTTCTATTTCTAGCGGCAAAAGTAATAATGGTGTTACTCAGATTTTTTTCAATCAACCCCTCGGAAAAAAAAAAAAAAAAACTGTCCTGAAAACACTTTTCGTAGTAAACTGTCCGTAGATGGATGGGCAAACTGACACACTCTGTAGGTCTCACGTGTTAAAAAGAGCTCTGCCCCCCCGCCAACGACATTAAAAACACAAAAAACAAAAAAAAAAAAAAAAAAAAAAAAAAAAAAAAAAAAAAAAAAAAAAAAAAAAAAAAAAAAAAAAAAAAAAAAAAAAAGGAAAAAAAAAAAACTGTCAAAGCAAACATTGATTGATTCTACCATGTCGGGAAAGCATATAACCAGGTGAAATAATGGTGTGATGTGCTATTGACCAACTGATCTATACGACCGGAGGGTTGTTGGGTAGACAATGAATCTGGAAACATTTTTTCACTCGCACAGCGGGATGGCTTCGTGCACCACGCGTAAAGATTGTTCTTGTTGATAGATTGTGTGTTCTCTAGAAGTCCACTGTCGCCTGAACTTAATATCGTAACACCATCTACTGACAACATTCCAAAATCGGACACATCTACACCAGACCATTTTATCAATATACTTTTTTTTTTATTTTGACGATTATTGAAACTAACAATCAGAGATCGCGCCACGCAAAATGCGAAACCATTTAACCTAAAAATTGAAATATAAACAACGTGTATATCAGCTCACGGAGCTCAGGGTTTAGATAGCCACTACTAACTTCTTCTAGTCTACTACTACTGCTAGCTGCTGCTGCTAGCTGCTGCCTACTACTACTACTACTCCGACTTCTACTACAGGTATTGCAAACTTTTGGGGATCCTGTAAGCTGTATAAATGGGGTAAAGAGCTCACATGTTCGATTTTTGTTTTTATTGTTGTTCTTGTTTTCGTTGTTCTGTAATCAAATCGTGTGCACTGACGGAGTTGGAGTAGTGACTGAGAATGAGGCGGAGTGCGATGAGACAGTCAGGCTCAATCAGCGGAATGACTCAGCTCAGGGGCTTGCCATAGCAGAATATTCTTCACAGCTACCAGCCGTGTTGCGGGTGCCTGCTACAGGTGTTATATCCTACCATGACTCTTCACTTACGGTTATCCATACAGTGCCAGAAGGTCAGGAATCGAATCGCATTTTATTTTTTTCCCCCTTTCCAGGGTGAACACTGACACGCAACCAAAGCAAAAATAATGATGATAGCAATAATAACACTACTACTACAACTGCTGCTGCTACTGCTACTCAACTCTGTCTGCTGCTGCTGCTGCTGCTACTACTACTACTACTACTACTACTAACTAGAATACTACTACTACTACTACTAATGATATAATGATAATAATACCAGTAATGATGACGATGAATGATGATGATGATGATGATGATGATGATGATGAGATGATGATGATGATGATAAATATAATGGAATGATAATAAATGGAGTCCTTTCGCCTTTTCGCCCTTTTTCGGGTTCGCCCCCTTTTATTTCTCTCGTGCGTTGCGGCGTTGCGTTGCTGTGCGTGTCATGCATGCATTGCGTTGAGTGCATGCGTGTGCATGTGTGGGTGCTGGGTTGGGTGGGGTGGGGGGGTGGGGGGCGGGGGATTTGCACACCGACAAAGAGGGAGGTTGCGGGTTGGGCTACCTCCAGGACCTATAAAGGAAGACACCAATAGCTGGTCGACAAACCTGACAAAGGAAACAGACACAAAGCTGGTCTACAGTCTACAGAGAAGGTAAGCCGTAAGCGTTGTGGAGCTTATTAGAGATTATGACAAGGGAGGAGTCAAAGTCATTATCTGCCTGTAGGCTGTCATAAGATGCAAAAAAAAGTTATCTGCCCACAGGATGGCAAAGGCGACAAGACGATGACTGTCTGCACAGACTGAAAAAGAACACAACCCATTAGCTATCAATAAACTGACCAAAGGAGAACACGATTGTAGCTATCTACACAGGCAAAGGGAGACACACATTTGCGGTCTACTCAGACTGACACATGCGACAAGGTAAGCGTTTCGATTTCTCCTGTGCTAACACAGAAAATTTACCACTGTCTACAGACTTCACAAGAATACGACGTGGTGCAATTCGTCTGCAGGACTCGACAACGTTAGTGCTGGCTGCCTGTCTTCAGTACATATCCAAAGAACGCAATAGGCTAGTCGTCTGTGATTGACCATGTTACTATTTGTTCGCAGTCCCACACTCTGACCAAGAAGGAATCATTGGCCTATTGACTAACAAACTAGACAATTGTACCAACTGACCCGAAGACTACATTATAAAAAACGAGCTGGCCTGCTATCTACAGACTACTAGAGCACACACCTACACAACACCACACACCAACACACACACACACACACAGCACCCTAACACCACTACACACCACACACACAAAAACACACACACTCTCTCTCTCTTTCTCTCCTCTCTTCTCTCACCCCGCTCTCTCCTCTCTCTCCTTTCACACACACACACACACGCACGCATGCAATTCACACCAACCCACACACACACACACACTCAACAGCACG
>JADBJO010005949.1:140000-147039 GCA_016801955.1 Conus betulinus | reverse complement strand
TCAGAACACTGGTCAACTCGATGAGGAGTCGCTGCGTGGAATGTCTCGCCAATGGCGGTGGCCACACCCACTATTGAAATGATTTTGTGAACTGAACAGATTTTGCGAACTTTGATTTCGACCCATCCTCTGTGTTTAATTGTCTGTAAATCAACACCGTTCATTCGATCCCAATGAAATTCAATGTACGTTGGAACAAGATAATGAATTAAATCTGTTCCCAATTTCAAAATCGTGGCTTTTATATTTTGGAAATTATGCGGGTACATGTAACTGTGCTTAACCTGGACCGAATTCATTGGCTTAAAGTGTTTCCACTTTTGGCGTCAAATAGAGACACACCACAGTCCGTAATTCTGTGGTGTTCTCACCACCAAAGGTTCAAAGAAGAAACCAACAGAACCCCCACAGCAATCAGCAAAAAGGTAATAGAATAAAATAAAACGAAAGTGTGGAGAGGTATAAAGTTGCTGAAAAACTGAAAACATTATGCAAACAGTATAAAATGTAGGGGGCATCTTTGAGCCTGTGCTCGAGGATCCATTTAAGGATGCAAGGGAGATAAAAAAAAAAAAAAAAATGAAACAGTCTGAGTGGTCAGGTCTGCTGTTCAATAACCTATGCATTGTCAGCGGCTAAGAATTGTATATATACAATAAGCTAATAAATTCCAAGGTTAGGTACCGAGCACCATTCCAGCAACTTACGGAGCAGCTTGGTATTTTAATGACTACAAGAAATAACTGAATTATAAACAAAGCTTGCTGTTACGTCTTAGATTGTAGAAATAGAAGGGGGGGGGGGGTGATACGCCTTCGTTATCTGCAGTGGTAGATAATTCTGCCTAACTCGCAGAATGTGCTTGAGTGGGTGAATAATAAAAGCTTCTCGAAATGAACTTTTAACAAGCTTATAGTCTCCGATATGGAAAACAATCTCCAATGGGGAAAACATTCACTAACATAACTCCTGATCAGTTACACATATAACTCCTGGTCAGATACGGTATTTCCAAACTTGATTGTTTTCTCCTCAATGACCGCGAAAACTTGCAACTTGATTTCTCTGCCTTTTCGGTTTTAAAAAGAATGTTATACCTGAAAAAGGCTGGTGTGCAATACCGTAGTATGTTCGTTGAGTTTTCAAAAAAACCCCACCAAAAAAAGGTGCCACCTAAGAACCAAAAGAAAATCACGAAAGAGCAAAACAAGCTACATTTTCTTGTGAAAGTAGAAAATATAAAAAGATAACCTCTTAAGACACAAGTGCTGAGGGCCAGTTCTTGGAATGAATCCGCAAGGCACTAAATTACAATGAACTAATAAATTCCAAGGATAAGTACCGAGCACCACTCCAGCAACTCAACTTACAGAGTTAGCTTGGTATTGCAATAACTGCAAGAAATATTGAATTATAAACAAAGCTTGCTCTTATGTCTTAGATTGTAGAAATAGGGGGGTGATAAGCCTTCATATCTACATTTCATATATATATATATATATATATATATATATATATATTATATTATATATATATATATATATATATATATATTTCAGTAATAGATTGTATATATATAGATATGAGGATGAGCGAGCGAGCGCTCGAAGAGACCTGTTGATTTTTAAAAACTTCCTTTTACCCATCCTATTTTTTAATATATATAGTATATATATATATATATATAATATATATATATATATATATTATATATGGTGCTAGTACATTTCTCTCTCTCTCCTCCCCAGTCCCCCTCCTCCATCTTACCGCTTTCCTGTCCTGCCTTAACCTATTCCCCACCCCCCGTCTCCCTTTCCCCGTCTACCCTGCCATCTTCTTCCCCCCAGTCCCCCCCCCCCCCTCCTCTCTCTCCTCCCCCAATCCAGTCCGTCCTCCCCCGTCCCCTCCCTCCATCGTACCCCCCCATCTTCCTTCGTTCTCCTACCCCCGCCCTCCCCTTTTTTCTTCGATCTTCCAATCCTCCAATCATGCAAAATTCGGAGACCGGAGAAAATGGATTTGTATGCCCAATGAGAAAGAGTGCAGACAAAGAGTATACAGGCTCACATGCAGAGAGACAAAACGCGCTGTTATACGTCAAACAAATAGAAACATGTGTTATTCATTGAACCTTATATTCTTTTTTTTTTTTCTCCCATGACAGTGACATACAGAGAATTCTTGGACTCTCTCTCTCTCTCTCTCTCTCTCCTCTCTCTCTCTCTCTGAATAAATTATCCGCATCCGAAATCCGCATCTCTCCCCCCCTCTCTCCCCTCCCTCCCTCCCTCCCTCTCTCTCTCTCTCTCTCTCTCTCTCTCTCTCTCTCTCTCTCTCTCTCTCTCTCTCTCTCTCGTTCTGGGCGCGCGCGTACACACACACACACACACACACACACACACACACACACACACACACACGCACGCACACAAACGCGCGCAAACATACACGCAAAGCTCGCGCTCGCTCGCGCGCGCACACACACACACACACACACACACACACACACACACACACACGCATATAGATAGATAGATAGATAGATAGATAGATGTAAAGGACAGCAAGTAAACACGCACTTAAAGCATACTCACACCCATACAGCCCGTAGAAACAGGAAGCACGTGCGTGACATCATTCGAAAAAAAAAAAAAAAAAAAAAAAAAAAAAGCATCCTATGAGCATCATAGTTAATTTCAGGACCTGACAGACAGGTACAGCGCCAGGCAATTACCAGCTGTTTGTGCGGGTGATGATGCACGTGCGACGTCTTTCCCTCCGAATGAGAAGAAAGTATTTACTGCAGACCTCAGTTTCCGTGCTCATCAATATCACCGTGTGGTGGTAGAAATGGGAATCTTTACAGAGAGGAGGGGGGGGGGGTAGAGAGAGAAGAGAGAGAAGAGAGAGAGAGAGAGAGAGAGGAGAGAGAGAGAGAGAGAGAGAAGAAAGAGAGAGAGAGAGAGAGAGAGAAGGGGAGAGACAGACAGCCAGCCAGCCAGACACAGAGACAAAGACAGACAGACAGACAGACAGACGGCAGGGGAGAAACGGAGAGGAAAGTGAGAGTAGGTGAGAGATAAGAGGTGGGCGGGGGTGGGGGGAGAAAGAGACTGAGCGAGAGAGAGAGAGAGAGAGAGAGAGAGGAGAGAGAGAGAGAGAGCACAAAGAGAAAGAGTAATGGGATGACTGGAGGGAGAAAACACAGAGGGCAGTGAGAGTGGGGAAGCGAGGAGAAAAATGGGGTGGGGGTGCGGGGCAAGAGAGAGAGAGAGAGAGAGAGAGGGGGGGGGGGGGCTGATGGTCACTGATGTGCAGCATGTCCCAGTTCCAAAGATGACCTCCATTGATGTCCAATTTCGCCACCCCCTGGAAATGCCTTAGTTCCCCTTCCAGAGCGGTTATTAGCGGAAAGGCTGATGAGACTGCCTGGCAGTGTGTTTAGCATGTGTGATACGCTTCTTGTGTTACCCCTGGTAAAATGATATTCCGTTTTTGTTCGTGCGTTTGTTGTCTCTGTCCTGCATATCCTCTGCCCCTTTGTTTCTGGAACCGATGACGGAGGCAAACCCGATAGAGATGCGACCGCCAGTGCAAGCGATAGGGGATTTTCTGGTGGTCTTCTTGTGTGTCTTGTTCATCACTGAGCGTGTCGTCTGTATGCATAGGAGGCAAATCGGGGGATAGTTTTGCCGTCTTTGTCCAGAAGTTATTCAATTTTCTTTTCGTCCTCGTCATCCAAGGACATGCCATTTGGCTCAGAGAGAGAGAGAGGAGAGAGAGAGAGAGAGAGAGAGGGAGAGAGGAGTGGGAGAGATGGGGAGAGAGAGAGAGAAAAAAGAGAGAGAGTTCATAACATTGTTTTTGTGCTCTATCACTCTTTTTACCATATACACTCTCTCTCTCTCCCCTCTCTCCCCCCCTCTCTCTCTCTCTCTGAAAATTCAATGTGCCTTCAAAAGATTCCCATCCATGGCCTTATGAATAAATCATCATCATCATCATCATCATCAATCATCATCATCATCATCATCTCATCGTCATCATCATCATCATCATCTCTCTCTCTTTCTCTCTCTCTCCTTCGTCTCTCTCTCTCTCCCACTCTCTCTCCTCTCTCTCCTCTCTCGCTCTCTCTCTCTCTCTCTCATCTCCTCTCTCCTCTCTCTCTTGTTACTATTTGCTGATGATGCTATTCTAATTATCTGACAAAATACTTGTCTTCAGAATTAACTGAATACCTTAAGATTGAAAGCAGACCGTTTTATGCTTGACAGTTTATCAACATGGTATTTAGAAGAAAAGCCCATTTATCTGACCGAGAAAGACGATTTTTAAGAAAAAGGATGAAGTTAAAATAACAAATTCATTTACATTTCTTGGAATGTATTTTACAACATCATTAAGTCGTACTGCTGCTTTGTCTCAGGCTTGCGGGAAAGGAAAAAGGGGGGGGGGGCATTGACACATTGAACTCATTAAGAAGGTTAAGTACAGCAGATGTACAGTTAAATCTGAAACTAATTGATGCACTGATTGAACCAGTTCTGACTTAAGGCAGCTGATGCTAGGGGTCTTGAAAATGATAGTGATCTCATAGAAACTGTACATGTAATTGGCTCAAAAGATTTCCGAACGTTCCCCTGCACGCCTCGAACAAAACTGGTCTATGGAGATACAGGCAGATTTTCTCAGAATAAAAAACAACTATAAATTGTATTAGATACTGGCTAATGTTCCTTACAGTACCTATGTCACGGCTTTGCAGAGAGGCATATTTAATGCTTCTTGTTTAGCGTGAATCTGTGCATAACATTTGGGCAACCAATGTACCGGACGTTTTAATGTTCAAATGGATTTGGTGTGGATGTTTAAAGAAGCTGAAAGTGAACCTTCATTTCTCATTATACTTCACAGCTTACAATGATATCCGAAAGCTATGTACTATGCTTGACCAACCTTATATTCCTGACCAGAAAACATATTGCAAAATATTTTGTCGAGCAACGATGAAAACGTGATAATACATCTAGCACAATTCATATCACAAGCTATGAACTTTAGACAATTGAAAGAAAGAACCAGAGATACATTTAATGGTAGAAATGTTTGTCAAGATGATCCGCCATCGTGTGTCCGTGTGTGCATAAGTGTGGTGAATAAGGAAGAGGAAATGGGATTAGTGGTGGGGGGAGCGGGAGGGGGAGGGGGAGGGGCGGAGGAGGGAGGAAGCTGTCGGAACGGGTTGTGGGCGAGGGGGTTGGCTGGAGGGAGAAAGGCGGGGTGAGGTGAGCGATTGATTTTTATTGAGCATTGTTCAAACATGCCCCCTTTTCTAAAGGGCTTAGTTGCTTAATGGACAAAAACATATTTGTCGCTGTCATTGTCATTAACATTGCCTGCCTCTCTCTCTCTCTCTCTCTCTCTCTGTTTTTTTCGGTCCTCTGTCATCATGTTTCTTCTGTCTTCTGGTCATCATGTCTCTGTCTCTAGGGGGGGGGGGGGGGGGGTCTTCTGTTTTCATCTTTGTCTCCGCCTCTGCCGCTGTCTCCGTTTGTCTGTCTGGCTGGATCATAGAGTTTTTAAGGTGGGGTACTGGTAGATGGTTTAGGGCCGGGGTCCAGGGGCCGCGTAGGCCCCGGTGGGGTCTAGGGGCAAAGCCCCGGTGGGGGGCACCTGCGAGAGGGGGGGGGGGGTGGGGGGGGGGGGGGGGGGGGCGGGGCAAAGCCCCCCCCGGCCAAAAATGGGTTTTTTGACATTTTAAAAGCTGTTTCGTGGCATCTCCTGTGAGCTGGGGAGACATTATTAATAGCGTTTTATCAATGTTGCACGGTGTTTAATATGACGGTACAGTGGAAAGAGGGAAAGAAGGACTGGGGATGCTTGCTTTCCTTTCTTTCTTTTTTTTTTTTTTTTTTTTTTTTTTTTTTCTTTTTTTTTTTTTTTGAGCCGAGTTTTTTTTTTTAGCCGGGGGTGGGTGGGGAGTGGGGTGGGATGGGGGTGGGGAGGTCTTGTAGTACCAAAGCACCCCTCCTGGATCCAGCCCTGGCTCTCTCTCTCTCTCTCTCTCTCTCTCTCTCTCTCTCTCTCTTTCTCTTTACCACACACACACACACACACACACACACACACACACACACACACCACACACACACACACACACACCCACACACACACACACACACACACACACGCACGCACGCACGCACACGCATGCACACACACGCACAGCATACACACACGCGCCCACGCACTCACGCACGCACACACAAACAAACAAACAAACAATCAAACACACACACACACACACACACACACACACACACACACGCGCGCGCACACACACACACACACACACTACACACACACACACACACACACACACACACACACACACACACACACACACACACTAGCACACTACACTACACACACACACACACACACACACACACACACACACACACACACACACCACTCCACACCACACCACACACACACCACATCATGGAACTTGTATACACGCACATCTTAACAACAGCCCATACCACCAGCAACCCGTGGTACGTTGAGCATCACGGAGCACCTGCGGCTGTGACTGACAGGTACAGCAGGAGGCAGTGATAAGCCCTGCAGGCGATGATGCACGTGCAGGAGCACTTCTATGGTCACGTGACAGGAAAGGAGCACTCACACTGGGCTACCAGTTTCTGGCTTTTGTCTGTGGTAGACTCTAGCTGTGTCGGTGGGAATCTGGACAGACTGAAGTGGATGCAGAGAGAGAGCGCTAACGAGAGAGAGAGAGAGAGAGAGAGAGAGAGAGAGAGAGAGAGAGAGAGAGAGAGAGAGACAGACAGACAGACAGACGACAGACAGACAAACAAACAAACAAACAGGCGGAAGCGGAAGTTTACTCACTGTTGGCCATAGCCCATTCTGAAGGGGGTACAGTACCCTGACAATACACTTTTCAATTAAACAATGAATAATTTATTATATAGCATAGCGCAGCATGATAGCTGAGCATTAATCTATCCTA
>JADBJO010005949.1:117500-122500 GCA_016801955.1 Conus betulinus | reverse complement strand
ACCCCTGCACCCGCCTCCCCCTCCCCCACACACACACACACACACACACACACACACACACACACCTTTTTCTTTGTGTGACAATGAACACCGTTTGATTTGGGTCGTGGTTCTTGTGTTGTTGTGTTGTTGTTTTGTTTTTTTTTGTGTTTTTTTTCTCACAGGTACGCAAATTTGGGTCTGTTGCCGTTAATATTAGACCTTTGCAATGAAAGTGTGTTGCATTTTTCTTGAATGAAAACGTACCACCAACCGAAAAAAAAAAAAAACGTCGCAGTGGTCTACTTGGAGGCATTTTCATTTCCACCTAATCACCGGGGTTCTGCTATGTAGCATCATTGTGAAGCAGAGGTAAGCACCAGAAACTGCTTGCACGTGCGTCACACATTGCCACTGTCCTTGTTACGCCTTGTTGGACTGATTTTTTGGGAAAAAAAAATGGGTCGACTGCCCGTTCTTTTGCTGGATGTTGTCAAGGGGTCTGAACTGTGTAATCTGATAAGCAGACATGGGAAACATGATTCACGTGCACAGCGTAAAATCTGAAGTGCAATTGTGGTCAGTTTTTTTTGGTGTTTTAGGTTTTGTGTGTGTGTGTGTGTGTTTCGGGATTGCTGGAAATCACAGCTGGTTCTTGGATTTTATTAAAAGAATATTTTGTCAATACTGTAGTTTGAAGTGTTGGAATGTTGTTGTAAACATTCTGCAGTTATATCAACACCTCCCCACCCCCTACCCCCTACTCACCTCTGTGTTTTTTATAGTCTGTTTATCCACATTGATAATGCCAGACTCTTAAATGATTCCGGGGTTTAGAAGCCCGTTGCTGAAAATCCTCTGGGAAAAACCCCAATGGAATGAACCTTTCAATCCGTCTACTAGCTAGCTCTCAGTTCAATACACGGTATGAACTTTCATTCATCCCTGGAATTAAAAAAAAATCAGGTAATGAATAACTATCTTGGCATTTGCAGACCAGTGGATGTAAAAAGTGTGGAGCACCGTGAGGCTTGTTTTAGAATTTGAAAAGCATTGTACAAAACTCTACATGAAGCGTAATTATAAGAACCTGAAATAGAAATGCCATAGACAAGGACGGAAGAGAGACTTGAAGAAGAAGAAGAAGAACAACAACAACAACAACAACAACAGCAACAATAACAACAACAAGATCTAGAATAACAAGAAAAACCAGAACAAGAAGACCAAGACAAGAAGTAGGAGGAGGAGGAAAACAGACAGACAGACAGACAGACAGACAGACAGAGGAGCAGTACAGCAGACACATACGACCAGTGTCATATTGTGGCTTACGTTGCCTGAGGGGTGTCAACACGCTGGGCTACAAACGACATGAATTTTTAAAAAAAGCATGACCAAATAAATACGGACAAACAGGTCAATATACACGTTTTATTGTTATTGTCATATTCCAGCCAACTATAGAAAAACAGCTCTTCGGAGCTGTCACAACGTTAGTGGGGGGAAAAATAACAATGACATAAAAACCAGCTGACAAAAGTCAATGAATTAATGAATAACGGAATGAATAGATTTTAAAAAAAAACGAATAAATAAGTAATGTGTAGGCAGATGCTCTTTTGCGCGGCAGGTTTTGCCCTGCTGCATGTGTATTGATTTCACCAGATTGTAAGAGGCAGATGAGGAAAACATGTATTTATTTTTGCACTGTAACAAATACTCTGCAGACAAAAGCCGTCAGCTAAAAGCTGCAACACCTAATTATTCATTCGCCAGGTCGTCAAGTATTCAAACCCGGAAACAGAAGACTGTCGGCTGCTTTTGACGCAAACATTTTTCGCTAGTAATGCACCGATATTATAAGCAGTGTATGAACGATGTAAGGTTATGAAAGCTTGTAGATGTTGCGGGGGTTGCAGATAGCTGAGAATAATTTGCCCTCCCGTGTGGATCAATGCGCTCTGTTTCACTGGCTAAGCGGATACATCATGGTTACTCTCGATCATCGTGGCATTTTTGTTTTGTTTGTTTTGTTTGTTTGTGTTTGACATTTCACGGTTCTCCTCGAGAGCTGTCAACTCGTGTAACAGTCCTGGAGCATTTACCAGTCATTGCACGTGCGCCCACGCGTTAACTTTTCATGAGTGAGTAAACCGTGTTGATGTAGTTTCTGGAGGAGCGAGTTTTTTCGCAAGAGTGAAAGTACCAGGTGGTAAGCGTGACACACACGACATACAAGTAGTTGTGAAGTCTGTTGAAGACAAAACGAACGCGTGGGGTCGGCCAGAACTATGTGTATTTGTGCGACACTTTCCTGAAGCATGGCGAACATTGCCCCCAAACAGGAAGGCTGCAGAATGGGAACATAAGGTCAGCAGACACAAGTGTTTCGAAAAAGAAAAGGACTGATATAAAACATGTACGTAATAGTCTTCTTCTTCTTCTCTTCTTTCTTCTTCTTCTTCGTTATTGTTATTGTTATGATTCACACATGTAAATAATCACCCTGGTTATTGTTTCCATATGTGTGTGTGTGTGTGTGTGTGTGTGTGTGTGTGTGTGTGTGTGTGTGTGTGTGTGGTGGTGGTGGTGGTGGTGTGGTGTGTGTGTGTGTGTGTGTGTGTGTGTGTGTGTGTGTGTGTGGTGGTGGTGGTGGTGGTGGTGTGTGTGTGTGTGTGTGTGTGTGTGTGTGTGTGTGTGTGTGTGTGTGTGTGTGTGTGTGTGTGGTGATGGTGTGTGTGTGTGTGTGTGTGTGTGTGAGTGGTGTGTGTGTGTGTGTGTGTGTGTGTGTGTGTGTGTGTGTGTGTGTGTGTGTGTGTGTGTGTGTGCAAGTATCAACGTTGGCATGATTTTCCTGGCAATGACAGGCACCAGCATGACAGACCTTTGCAGAACCACCCATGCTGATAATGCCTTGCAGCCATCCCCAGCACAAAGACGTCAGTCAGATGTCAACGACCGTACATCTGCAAATATACACTTTCAGCAATATTTTCATTTTCTCTTTATTTGTGTTCGGTTGTATCGTGGAATCATTCATTTATTTTCTTTTAAATGCATTAAATGACACTGTTTAAGAACATTGTAACAACCGTCGAATCATCCTTCATTGAAAAAAGAATGGATGTTGATGATGCTGCTCGAGAACATTGTAATAACTTTAAGATTTTCTTTCAAAATCAGCCACGTTAATGTAGTTTCTATCGGGAAGAGATACGCATATAAATAGACATTGTCGTAGTACAGATGCATAATAGACCACTGTATAAGTATACCTTGCCAAATATAACATAGTACGATTGCACGGCTTTTTCATCATGGGTGATTTCACAAGTGGCATTTGAACGACGAATTAAGCAGTCTCAGTAGTTCAACAGTAAACATATCATTAAAAGAAGAAGAAAAAAAAAGTTGAAACAGACTTGCATCGTAAATGTCACCTAGTTGCCAAACTGATGAAAAATTCAAAAGCCTAACTGGATGCCTCAAATAGATAAGACGTAATGTGTGCCGCGTCAAACTAACACGTCATGAAGAGTGACAATGTATCTGATGACGTCACGTTTGGATAATCTCGCCACAACAGATGAAGGAAACGGGGAACTGAGGCGGTGTCGGTCCAGGTCGAATCACTGGCAGCCGGCATGCCCCGATTCATAAAACAAACAAACAAACAAGCAAACAAACAAACCAAAAAGAACATGATTTAGTGCATTGTAGCGAAAAGTCCATCCCTAGCTATCTCCCCATGTTTCCACCTGGTCCTCAATACTTACGAGACATCCATGCCCACCCCACTCGGCCCAAGCTCTAGACAATCTTCAGCTCTCAGGCACTGACTCCGCCCTTGTCGACTCTCACAGAGGCTTCGGTTCCGTAGCTGTTACGTAATGCATTACATTTTCATCACGCAAACAAGAGCTCCCTTTGCAATCATTTCTCCTACGTACTATTTATTCCTCATCTTCATCTTTTGTGTGTATATGTGTGTGTGTGTGTGTGTGTGTGTGTGTGTGTGTGTGTGTGTGTGTGTGTGTGAGAGAGAGAGAGAGAGAGAGAGAGAGAGAGAGAGTGAGAGAGAGAAAGAGAGAGAGAGTGAGAGAGAGAGAGAGAGAGAGAGAGATAGTAGCATGTGGGTTGGTGGGTGAAAGAGGAAAGGTGTCTCCTTCGTTGTGACAACTGTTGTTGTTGTGTTGTTGTTCTTCTTCTTCTTCTTCTTCTTCTTCTTCTTCTTCTTCTTCTTCTTCTTCTTCTCCTTCTTTCTTTCTTCTTCTTCTTTCTTCTTCTTCTTTGTTTAACTTTGCACGGATCCGGGTCGAAAGGTTGCTCCAGGATGTTTTTCACCTTCATTAATACTTTGAAAAATGGCATTTTCTACACGGCCTTAGTTTTCTCAGGAAATACTGCAATAATCTCTACACAAAAAATGACAGGCTACCAGATGTATTGATGTTTACGAGCTTCTGTATGTTGGTGCGGGTCCGGATTACAGCCCAGAACCAGTGAGCAAAATAACGTTCATAAGTTGTGTGGAACGGTGGGTGGTGGGGGGGGGGGGGGGGGGGGGGGGGGGGGGGGGTCATTCATTCATTCATTGTCATTATCAAATTGAATCGGAGCTGTATCTGTCACAGAAGCGTAACAGAAAAAGAAAAATCTCATCTAATCGGGTAATTTGTTGTGCAGGTGTACTAGTTTCTGCAGTAGATCAACAAGAGATATACAATAAACAGAGTCAGCGTTTGATTGAAGTTGAGATACTTTGGTGAGGGACTGCGCCTTCCGAAGTCCCCTTCCAGTGAGTGTCCTGCGACAGGTAGCAAGACTGCAGGGTGATGGTGAATGACACTAGGACATTCACAGATCTCCGCAGCTCTGTGTCCCCTAGTGGTATGCAGCAGGGTAGAGGGTATGTGCCCCCCCCCCCCCCCTCTCTCTCTCTCTCTCTCTCTCTCTCTCTCTCTCTCTCTCTCTCTCTCTCTTGACCATTCGAGGCCTTCGGTGGTCTGGAACATCCG
>JADBJO010005949.1:92500-95000 GCA_016801955.1 Conus betulinus | reverse complement strand
GATCATAAGGAGATGCGCATATACATCTCTTGGCTCAGTTTCTGTGGTAAAGCCTATTCAGATACACTTCTATACAGACTCATCCCACTAAGGTTGTATAGAGTCACATTCAAACGCACTGCGTTACAGCGTTGTGTGGACGCATACCGTTATTTGTTCATATATACGGGGATAGGGTACAAAAAGATTTTCAGTTACCTCTCCTGTCCATTGTTTGATGATGATGATTTTTTTTCAGATTTAGTCTTGAATAGATGCTGCTATGTCTGTGTAAATTCCCACTGCTTTTTGTATTTACTTTAAGTTGCACTGTCCATGGGTACATATTGAATAAAAAGGCAGGCCTGCGTCCGTGGACTGGAGACTCAATTATTCATTCGTTTATGTTTGTTTGGCTTTGTTTTCTATTTCTTTCTTTCTTTCTTTCTTTCTTTCTTTCTTTTTTCTTTCTTTCTTTTTTCTTTCTTTCTTTCTTTTCTTCTTTCTTTCTTTCTTTCTTTCTTTATGTGTACTGAAGAGCGGTACTGCACTAGCTTCGAAATGTATACCTACCTTTTGCTGTGTAGTGTTCTACTGCATTTATTGCGTTATGTTGTATTACATCGCGTTGTGCTGTGTTGTGTTGTATTGCATTGCATTGCATTGGATTGCATTGCATTGCATTGCATTGTATGTATTGCATTGTATTGCGTTGCATTGTATTGGATTGTATGACATTACATTATACTCCAGTGCATTATTTAGTGTTATTTGTGTTTATTGTATCATATTATTTATTTGTATTGTATTGTTCTGTACTGTTCTGTACTGTACTGCACTGTACTGTGCTGTACTGCGTAGAGGTAAGTTATGTTGTGCTGCAATGTCCTGTATCGGACTGGGTTACATCTTGTATTGTACTGTCGTATCTTTGTGTTTGTTTGTTGTTTTTTTTTTTCATTTTGTTTTGTTTTTGCACTGCACTGTAATCTATGACCCAATCATCACAACAGTTTCCTCTGTCTGAAATTCGGACCATTTTCCGCAGCAGAATGAACACGTCATAGGAGTGAACGGTGAGCTCCCACATCTGAACAATTGAATTAAAAAAAAAAAAAGGGGGGTAGAACGTTGATGTTCCTCTGACTCTAGATACAAACTAAAGAAAGAGTACATTTCAATGAACCTACACACATACAAAAAAAAAATATATTGTACGGACGTACATATTTTGTACGTCACAGGTTTGGGGTTGAGGTTCCATGCACGTGAACAACATCGGTTTGGAGATCTGTTAGCGAAAGTCCAGACAGTGGCAATCAAATGTATTGGAAGTAGCATCCTAGAAAACAAGCACAAACATAAACATTCGAGTACTCAGGTCCTGGCGAAGAATCGTGTATCACTGCCCCGAGTTTCCCACTATCAGATCCCACGATACGTTTGGCCGTTGGTGTGGATGACACGTTACACATAGCATGCACCCTGCGTAAGAAATGGAAAGATTGAAGGAAGTAAGGAAATTGAGTGAACGATATTGAACGATATTGACTGGACGACACGGGAAACGACTGAATGAAGCTGTGGGATTAAAAAAAAAAAAAAAAAAAAAAAAAAACGGTCATACACACAAAACTCCACTGCCTGTCTATACAGGCAGTGTCCGCAGGAGTATCAGCCTGCGTACGCAGAAAGAAAAGGAAAAAGAAAGACTGAATGAAGCGCCAGCTGGCAGCTCTTCAGTCGGCACTACCCACGTAGGCAGCCCGTTGTGTGTACGAGTGTGGATTGTAAAGCGCTTAGAGCTTGGTCTCTAGCCGAGGATAGGCGCTATATAAGTATTCATAATTATGATAATAATAATGATGATGATAATAATGATAATGATAATAATAATAATATCTGATCGATCCGGAGTTGGCTGTCAATGCGGAGCTGACAGTGGTGGCGTTGGATCTCATGGAATGCATATTTCCCACTGAACAGCACGTATAGCTATCATGGTAGAATGTTCGAGCTTTCGTGACGGTACTCAGAGAGAAAAATGATACACCCGAAGGTGTAGATAGAACCCAGAGAAGTACTGTCCTGAACTGCAGAACAAACCTGCTCGGAGCAATCCTGCACCACCCTTGGAAGCCTTCGCTGTGTTTACATAGGCTGCAGGCACAGACAGAGCGTTTCATCAAGACGTCAAGGGACATAACTGCTTCTTGGTAAATGCCATTGCGTAATGGCCGCTGAATGTGACATGACAAAACCTCCACGGGAGCGATCCCATGTGTGTACCAGCCCATTTTTCATGACTGCAGCGCCCACCGCCGAAAAAACCTTACCATCAAGCAACTGCCGTATGTTTCCCACAGCCACAGTCATTGCTGTTTCGCTGACAGGTGAAGACAGTATAACTCCAGACACGGCCAAGCTTTCGCCATGAGGTCTAACGCGTCCTCTGAAGAGAATCCCGGGTTACAGTCTTTCCCTCCCGTCAGCAGGACTTGACCTGTGGTCAGTGGGGCTG
>JADBJO010005949.1:70000-72500 GCA_016801955.1 Conus betulinus | reverse complement strand
GGACAGATAGACAGACAGACAGATGGGCAGACAGGCAGGCAGGCAGACCGACAGACAGACAGACAACCAGGCCAATTTGCTCTGAATCAACAAAATCTCGATCCAGGCGTTGTTGAATCCGCGCGGCTCCCCTGTGGTGTTGAAGCCGCCGCCTGATACAATTGTCTGGATCGCCTGCCCATGAACCTCACAACACACTGTGGCCATTTGCAGCCCGAGCAGTTCTATCCTCTGATGGCACAACGTCTGGGGAGTCCGCTCCAGACACGTGTTTTCCCTCCCCCCCGACCCCCCTCCCCCCCGCCACCCCCCCTCCCACCTCCCCCAAAGCGTCTCTTCCAGAACGGACGAGCTGGTATTCCTTCTATTGAAGCGGAGTCCAGACTGTTTCCGCTGGAGCTGACCGCGCGCGCGCTCAATCGTTTGGATTCTTTTATCAGCCTACGTTGATCATGAAGGGGAAAAGGAAAGGGGGGGCGGGGGGGGGGGGGGAGGGGGAGGGGGGAGGGAGATTGAGGGGAGGGCAGGGGGAAAAGGGGGATTGTCTCCTCTCGAACAAAAGAACAATACCGATTGAACCAAACCCGTGAGTATCTCCCAACAAAAAAGCTTCAGAACGGGGCGATTTCGTTTCAAAAGAACGATTTTGAAAATTAGCTGAGCTGGGCGGAGGAAAGAGATATAGGGGTGGTGCGGGTGAGAAATAATGGAGGCAGAGGAAATGATGGTGTCTATAATAGTGGTGGGGGGGGGGGGGGGGGGGGAGGGAGGTGACAGGATTGAGGAGGGGTGGAAGGAGGGAGTCGGTGGGGAGTGGGGTGAAAGAGTGGCAAGGGCGGGGAGGGAAGGGAGAGAATGCCACTGGAAAACTCGGACCTGAAAGACGCTGGTATGCCCAAGATGCTGGTAGGTCCAAGCGGATGAACTGATCAATACCAGAAAGAGCTGAGGTGGAAGATGAAGACGGGGGTGGGGTGGGGGTGGGAGGGGGGAATAAAGGGTCAGAATACAGGCAAGCAAGCAACAAAATCTCTGTCTGTCTGTTTTAGGATGAACATTCTTCTTCTTCTTCTTCTTCTTCTTCTTCTTCTTCTTCTTCTATCCAATACATCAAGTGATGCTTCGACAGCTTACACGTTTTAATGTTTACCAATGGCGTATGGTTGCGTGCCAGTGCTCTATTTGTATCCCCTCTTTTTTTCTTCCTATGAAAAACATGAATATTATCAATCAATCAATCAATCAATCAAAATCAGTCAATCAATCAATCAATCAATCAATCAATCAATCAATCAAAATCAGTCAATCAATATCTATCTATTTATCTATATATCCATCTATCTGTATATCTATCCATCCATCTATCTATATATCTGATATCGATCTATCAGTCTACCATCTATCTTCCTATTTACCAACCAACCAACCTACCTACCTACCTACCTACCTACCTATATACCTGCCTACCTACCTGTCTGGCTGGCTGGCTGGCTGTCTATTTATCGTCACTCTTTGACGAAAATCGCTTCATTTTTTTATATTTCGTTTAAACTAAATCTCTCGAATACTCTTACGTCTAACTGTTTTGAGTTAGTTCGGGTCTGAAAAAAAACAAACAAACAAAAGAGCTGTAACCTTTTGGTCATGACACACACTTTGTTGAAGAAACGCCGACGATCAGAAAGCAAATGTCAAGGACCTCCTAGTATTCTGTGAAGGCAAACAAGGGATTCGTTCTGGAGCACAGAAAAAAAAAAAAACCTAAACCCTCCCGAAGGGATACCTAACGAGATTTTCTCCTTTTTTTTTTTCTTCAATGCTGGGTCAGAAGTGTCTGAAATTAATACAGATGTGAAAAGTTAGCTTCAGTTTTGTACAAAATGGTTAACTAGAGTTGCTGTCTTCTGAAAGTTGATAGCTGGACGATCCTTCTTTGGAGGCGAAGTATAAATGAAACACACAAATCAGGTGTAAAGGAATGCAATGACCTTTCTCATGTTGGCTGATAGCAGGGTAGTGTTGTTGTTTCTTTCTGTTGTTCGTAATACCTGAAGAGGATTCTATTAGTCGAAATTTCTGTAGTCTGTTTTGCATTGTATCTTAAATCTGTGTGACTTTACATCTTGTTTGTTGTTCATTTGAAGTTCACTTTGGTTTGTCTGTAGCGCTGCAATATGTTTTTATGTTCCCCACGATTCTTTTGTCACATTTCTGACGAATATGGTGTAATTAACAACAAAACTGCATGGTGAAATTAACAACAAAACTGCAGGGTCAAATTAACAACAAAACTGCAGGGTCAAATTAAAAACAAAACTGCAGGGTCAAATAATAACAAAACTGCAGGGTGAAATTAATAACAAAACTGCAGGGTGAAATTAACAACAAAACTGCATGGTGAAATTAACAACAAAACTGCAGGGTGAAATTAACAAAAAAAAAAAACTCCAGGGTGAAATTAACGACAAAACTGCAGGGTGAAAATGAACAACAAAACTGC
>JADBJO010005949.1:62500-67500 GCA_016801955.1 Conus betulinus | reverse complement strand
TTCCACCGCTAGTACATTGTTCAGCATAAGATATACGCATGCACACACACACTCGTGCGCGTACAAACACACACACATACAGAGAAAAAAAAATTCGCTGACCTACAGATGCGCGGACAGGCAGACTAGGAATGCATTTAACGCTGAAAACGTCCTCGGCAATTCCCAATTCCACTCACGGGCCCAGCAAATGAGCTGTCGGGTCATTAAACACCAATTAGTGGGATGGGACAAACACTTCGCGCATTGAACAATCAGATCCCGAAGGACACTTTCTGCGACAAACGGCTATGTCCTCTCCTATCAGCATTCCGGAGCAAACAGGTCGCAGGGATAGCAGTGGCAGACATCTGAGCACCCTGTTATACTGCTAATTTAGTTAGTTTCATCAGGCGTGGCATTTCACTGGGTAATCAGGAAGGAGGGGTTGGCAGTGCTGTGTTCTGTCCACGCAATCTGGTGCACTGTTTCTGTGTGTGTGTACTCACTCGCTTATTGCTCATATGTACTCTCAAAAATGGATACACAAAACAATGGATAGAGCACTAAAAATTTGATAATGTGCAGAATACATGATTAGATCATTCACAATGTCTCTGTTTAGGTAACTGATTAAGTAAATTATTAACTCATAAAACGAATGAATGAATAAACATGAAATAATTCACTATTTGAATATACAAAATTAACGAAGACAAAGAAAGAAAAAAAACAAACAAACGAACGAACGAACAACAACAAAAAAAATCTTTTTCTATGACCAAAACACACATCTTTAAAAATATACGGCTTGGTTCGCCGCAACTAGATGAAAACAAACAACTGAACTCCTGGGGAAAAGAACACAATTCTAAACAAACAGCATCCCCCTTCGAATTGCCACATCACTACAGACCACCTGAATTAATCAAAAACAAACGTCCCATGGGGCGACGGCTGCGTCATCGGTTAACCCTGCCATTAGATTGCGATAAACCAACATCAGCACAATCTCTGTAACCGGGCAACAGAAGAAGAAATAAATATTTGGCGTTATCGGTTTTGTCTGTCTGTACGTCCGTGAATATGTGTGCATCTCTGTCTGTCTGTCTGTCTGTCTGTGTGTGTGTGTGTGTGTGTGTGTGTGTGTGTGTGTGTGTGTATAACACGCAGATACACGCACACACACATGCATACAAAACACATACGCGCACACATATCCACACGCGAGCGCCCGCGCTCGCACACGCGCACACGTACGCACGGATTCACACACACACACACACACACACACACACACACACACACACACACAAACACGCGCACACACACACACACACACACACACACACACACACACACACACACCGTAAAAAGTCAAGGAGACGGACAGACAGACCGAAAGACAGACAGACAGACAGACAGACAGACAGAGTAAAACAGTTAGGAAGACTGAGACAAAGAAAGAGACAGAGAGGAAAGGGGTTGTGGGGAAGTTCACGATACAAAGCAAAGCATTTCAGCCCTGTGAGCGAGAACTTTGCATGCTCTAACAAACTTAAGAGAAGGAGAAAATTATGCGCAAGCAGAAATACCACCGCTGTAAAATCATTTCACTCCAGTGCTTAAGTGCCTTCTCTTATGGAACACCATAGCGGTACTCTTAGCTAAATTAGATTTCAAGAAGCTGAACGTATCTGGACGTTGTAAGTTATTTAGCTGTGTTTATAAGCCTGCTGTTGTTTTTCCTATATCAACACTGTATAGCCGACTAATAAAAGAATTTTTTTTTAAAAAGTTCAAAACCATCAAGCGACAGAAGAGAGAGAGAGAGAGAGAGAGAGAGAGAGAGAGAGAGAGAGAGAGAGGAGCAGATCAACATGTGACGGATCAAGGAAAGACCCGGTCGGTACGTAAGGTCCATCAGCTGTATGAAAGGTGTGTTACAACGCTTACATAAATGACTCTCTCTCTCTCTCTCTCTCTCCTCTCTCTCTCTCTCTCTCTCTCTCTCTCTGTGTGTGTGTGTGTGTGTGTGTGTGTGTGTGTGTGTGTGTGTGTGTCAGCCCTGATATGGGCCTTTGCGGTCGGCTGGGTTATAAGCAACATTACCTCCTCTCTCTCTCTCTCTCTCTCTCTCTCTCTCTCTCTCTGTTCCTGCGCGTTCGTCTCTATATATATCGCTCTGTGTGCATGCGCGCGTGTACATGTTCATATGCTTGCCTGTGCTTGTAGTCCCTATAACTATTCACGTAACACCTATTCAACAAGTAAATGATTACAACTTGTGTTAATTTTTTTTTTTAAAAAGCACTAATAATAGGTGTGTGACCATCTCAACCTGCCACTGTCGATCGGCACATGCGTAGCGCTGAGTGTTCGTTGTGCGTAGCCGGCGTTTTCCAGAGAAGAGAGATTTAAAACAAACAAACAAACAAAGAAAAAAAAAAAAAAAGAAAAAGAAATAGCATTCTACTGCTGCTCACACGAATTTACTCGAAACTCATTATCAACTGCTGGTTGTATGACGTTCTCCGAGACATTTTCCACATACCGACTTTTTTTTTTTTTTATAAATGAGTTAAGGTTCGTTTGCGACAGCAACAGTTTCGCGCCAAAACTTCGGTTCCACACCAGCAATCTAGTTGAATCAATACATCGAGTTTGTGTTCTTGACGGCGTTCTTGTGATTTGATTTTTACACTATGTTTTGGATTGTTTTATTGTGTTTGACAAGTTCTATGCAAATCTGGCGAGTAGCACATACCTTTTTTTTTTTTTTTTTAAATTTCAACAACATATTTAGCGCGCTTTCGACAGTCGCCGCCATGTTTGAAAAGGCTTAAAATTGAATCAAGCGGTCATGTGATACGATTCCATCACATCGCAGCTGTTCTTCTTTGTTACTTTTTAAAGTGTTTAATTAACCTTATGAAAAACAACAACATTAAACTCATAGCATATTCAACCAATCAGATACATTCCTCAACCACTGACTTGCAACTTATTTGTTTAATAATAATAATAATAATAATGAATACTTATATAGCGCCTATTCTCGGCCAGAGACCAAGCTCCAAGCGCTTTACAATTAACACTCGTTTACACAACGGGCTGCCTACCTGGGTAGTGCCGACTGAAGAGCTGCCAGCTTGGCGCTTCATTCAGTCGTTTCCCGTGTCATCCAGTCAGTATCGTTCAATATCGATCACTCATTTTCCTTACTTCCTTCATTCTTTCCATTTCTCACTCAGGGTGCATGCTATGTGTAACGTGTCATCCATACCAACGGCCAAACTGGCCTACTCTTCCGAATGTTCGTGATGGGATTTTACGTGTTTGCAAAGATGTTATGCGTGCGTTCACACACGGAACCTCGGTTTATAGTCTCATTCGAAGGACTGTATGGGAAAAGGAGTCAGAACCAATGTTAACTCCGAGGGAAAAAATCCCCCTGTACCGAAACGCCCCGGCGGAGGTTCGAACCCGCAACCCCAGGATCACCAAGATTATGAATCAGGCGCTCTACCAACTGAGCTATTCCGGCTCCCCATAGGTTATATGTTTTTTTTTTTTTTAGGTAGGAAATCTTTTGGTCACATACATGATTATGGTAATGAAAATGGCAACGAAATGTTCTGTGTAATCTGTGTTGTCATTTCTGCTCGGCAATTTGGCGTCTTTAGCAGCATTCGTTTGGAGTTTGGGCCTGTAACCATCTCATCGTGAGACTAAGAGTTACCCTTCGCGTTTGTTAAACAAAGAGCAAAAGTGCGAGAACGCATTTGAAAATGCAACTTAAGTGTCAGATTGTATCCAACAATACATTGTTAGTGGTACATGAACGTTCAAAGCCTTTACACACCACTCGAAAACTAAACGGTTGGGTTTCGGATGTCGCCAGTATCCTCTAATGCCTGCAATGATCGATCAAGAGCTTAAGTCAAAGTCAAAGTCAAAGTTATTTAGAGACGGAAACATTGAATAAGCAGCATATCTGCTTTTTTTTTTTTTTTTTTTTTTTTTTTTTTCAAGCCATCTATGAAAAAAAAAAGAAAGAAAGAGAAAAAAAATCAATCGCTTACCGGAAACGAGCAGTTGCACGGTTGGCTGGAAAAGACTGCTGGCATTTTCTAACGTGCTTCGACGAGAGCAAATGTACCAGATTTCATTTTTTCGTTATATCCATCGGTCCCAGTGGAGCATAGGCCATCGGCGACCCTTCGCCATCGCACTCTGTTCTGGGCTGCTCTGGCCATTCCAGTCCAGTTGGTCCGTAAGATGTCGCAGATGCTCGAGCATTAAGTGTCCACATTGACCGCCTCTGTCGTGTACCTTTTATCATGGGGAGTTAACACAAGTCTTAAATCATGACCAAAAAAAAAACCCGCTTCCAGTAAATGTCGTATGGCAAATCGCTCAGTTCAGTCGATTATATTTAGGAGAAGATGATGAGAATGTACAATACCTGACCATCTTGGACGTAATTTTACGTGCAACTATATGTAGTTCACGACACGCTGTCAATAAAAGGGAGAGCCGTTCGGTTTCACATGTTTAGGCTACAATACCGGTTGAGTACAAGACCCATTAAAATGAATCTAGTCATGGGAGTTTCCCGGAATCCGTCCTGTAGTTTTTTCGACCAAACAAACGGTTCAGAACAAAGAAGAAATACAGACACAAAAAATAGTAGTGAGACATCCAAAGAGTATCTGACTTTCAAGTTTCCATCATAAATTTACCTCAGGTAGCAACTGTTTTTAAATCAGCTAGACTTCCCAACACGCTTAATCGAACGACCTTCCACGAATCAAACCTGGTTCACAAATGTTATGAATTTCAAGATGCTGTGGTTAGACAAACGAAGCGCGGAAACTGTGTCAAGGACGAGTCCATTTAAGTTTGGTGTGGACTTCGGACAAAGGCTGAACCCAGCATCTGCGCCAGCTGGGCGGAGCTACAAGATGTCCCATGAGCGCTTCTGTTCATTATTATTTTGTCCTATATTATTTTAGTAT
>JADBJO010005949.1:37500-45000 GCA_016801955.1 Conus betulinus | reverse complement strand
AAGTGATAGAATGGAATCATGGAATCAATGATGGGAGCGTGTATCGTATATAGATCTCAATACCAAGACATTCGATCTTCTGACTTGAAGTCATTGAGCTTATCCAACAGATGACGTTCGGAAATCGGCAGAGGTGGTAATTTGTGCTAGAGCTTGCGTTAAGAGCGAGAGTGATCCCGTCGTTTTCGTGGGACAGATGCCGCTGGTGGGCACGTCGAAAGCAATTCTGCCACATCAGCCAGCTTAACACTTCTATCAGGGAAAGAAAAAAAATGGAGTGTGAAACAGTGCGCCTGTGTCACAGACAGAGGTCGTGAATCTAGTGGCATGCCTCCAACAAAAGTATTGGACTCTCCAGATCCCTTGGTTTGACCATAAACTGAGAAAAAGGTAAAACTACTGGTAATGGAAATACAGACGTTATTTTCCCCTGACTTTTTATTTTTCCGAAACAGATCTTTACACAGTAATAGCCTACACCGCTAGTTTCAGTTCTTTACACAGTAATACACCGCTAGTTTCAGTTCTTTACACAGTAATACACCGCTAGTTTTAGTTCTTTACACAGCAATACACCGCTAGTTCCAGATCTTTACACAGTAATACACTGCAAGCTTCAGTTCTTTACACAGTAATACTCCGCTAGTTTCAGTTCTTTACACAGTAATACACCGCTAGTTTCAGTTCTTTACACAGTAATACACCGCTAGTTTCAGTTCTTTACACAGTAATGCACCGCTAGTTTCAGTTCTTTACACAGTAATACACCGCTAGTTTCAGTTCTTTACACAATAATACACCGCTAGTTTCAGTTCTTTACACAGTAATACACCGCTAGTTTCAGTTCTTTACACAGTAATACGCCGCTAGTTTCAGTTCTTTACACAGTAATACGCCGCTAGTTTCAGTTCTTTACACAGTAATACGCAGCTAGTTTCAGTTCTTTACACAGTAAATACGCCGCTAGTTTCAGTTCTTTACACAGTAATACACCTGCTAGTTTCAGTTCTTTACACAGTAATACACCGCAAGTTTCAGTTCTTTACACAGCAATACGCAGCTAGTTTCATATCTTTACACAGTAATACACCGCAAGCTTCAGTTCTTTACACAGTAATACACCGCTAGTTTCAGTTCTTTACACAGTAATACACCGCTAGTCTCAATTCTTTACACAGTAATACACCGCTAGTTTCAGTTCTTTACACAGTAATGCACCGCTAGTTTCAGTAATGCACCGCTAGTTTCAGTTCTTTACACAGTAATGCACCGCTAGTTTCAGTAATGCACCGCCATTTCAGTTCTTTACACAGTAATACACCGCAAGCTTCAGTTCTTTACACAGTAATACACCGCCAGTTTCGGTTCTTTGCACAGTAATGCACCGCTAGTTTCAGATCTTTACACAGTAACACACCGCTAGTTTCAGTTCTGCTAGCGCGCTGCAACGCTGTGTGAGTTTTGAAGTGGTATCCCATCCGTGACGTCAAAATGGTGTCGGGCCTATCACCTCCGAAGGGCGCAACACAATGGCGCGAATAACCATTGTTTTCGCTCATATGATCATACATTTGCATGACTCTTTTTAGCTGAAACATATATATATTTTTTTTAAATGTACCCTTACAGACCCCCTTCTGTTAGTTTTATATCACAGTTGCCCCTTGTTGACAATTTGGATTTCCGTTACGATCTCTTCTCAGTCTAGACATACGGAAAACGATTTGTACATCTTCAAAGGTTTTAAGAATGCTCCGGGCTTTTTCTAGACGAAATCGACGGTCGTCGGTGGATATCGCAGTTGGCATTCACTCGGCACTGTTTTCCTCCACGCTGTCGCCAATCAGATTTTTCAATGTAGGGCTGACAGCAAGTCACAGTTTCGGTGAATTTATCATGTCCGCAAGCATTAGGCATTTGAACTTACCAATGTGCCTCAACAAATGGTCATGGCATGAAACGCACTGGTGAAACTGACATGGACAGCAGCGTTTCTGGAAACAAGCCTGAGTATAAAGAAACCTACGACGTGTAGGGTGCAAAGTTACAGAAATTCAATCAATACCCCGTGCAAAACAGGCAAGGGGATCATCAACAGTCCTGTGTGTTCTCCAGGTATCACAATCAACAGCCATACATGCACACACAAAATCCTTCTGAGATCGGAGCCAGCATGACAATAAAAAGAATAATGAACAGACAAAATACTTTAAAAAATAGAATCAGATCGATGAATAATCTAAACAGACCAGACGGTCAGAGAGAGAGAGAGAGAGAGAGAGAGAGAAGAGAGAGAGAGAGAGAGAGAGAAAACTGACAGGTAAGCAGATAATACGAAAACACTGTACGTGAGTCCTTTTGTTTCTGCCATGTTCGTTTCACCGAGCATGACCGTGTCCAGTGCAACATTTCATAGTTACCCCCACGTCTAGAGTTCTCCACGGGCAGGTGAGGAAAGGTGTATGCCCAAAATCACACCTCAGAGAGTGCACTTAGATCAGACTCCCTTTTTGTTCCATAATTGTTCCAATCGTCTAAAATCACCAATGTCTCAAATGATAAAATATATATATCGGTTAAAGCACATTGTGTCTGAATCTGAGTCGGAGGAGACGGTGGGGGCTGGGGTGGGGATTATTCTGTGCATGAGCCGCAGCTATCCCCGTCGCTGTTTCAGAACCAGTCTAAATACCCCCCATGGAGTAAATACAGGCGTGTGCCCAATTTTACCCGTTCCAGGTGAAAGGAAGGTGCGAATCGGTATGCCCTTTAAAGTACTCCATTAGGTGCTTCTGGACCATGCCCAGGATTATTCAGACTTTGGAACAGGAAGGGGATGCGGGAGGGGTAATTCTAACTCAAGTCCAGAGGCATGACCCCCGAACCCCCCCCCCCCCCCCCCCCTCCACACACCCCCCCCACACCCACACACACACACACACACACACACACTTTTTTTTTGTTGTTGACAAATTTAGGCCCTATGTGCGTTGATTCATATGTTTTGTCGCTGGAGATTCTTGAAGAATTTTGGAGGGATGTGATGTGTGTGTGGGGGGCGGGGGGGGGGGGATTTGATCTTGATTCACTCTCGGGGGGTGGTGATGGTGTAATTTTGGGCACGTGCCATTTTTCATTCGCCGGAGAGTATTTTTTGAAGGTGGGGTGATCATGGAACAATACACCTGTTGCACCATACACTGTCGCAAAATGTCCAGACGTGGCCAATCCTAAGAGGAATGGCTCTGATTTACAGTGATTGCAACATTGTACGGGTGACACCCCCACGATTTGTCGTCATGTGCAACAAATCATGGCGAGTAATCCATATCGTGGTGAGAGGATTCTGCTGTATTTATTTTCATGTGTTTTTCTTTTTTTTTGTTTATTTCTTGTTTGTTTTGTTTTGTTTTTTTGTTTTACTCCTTTTGCTTTAGTTTCTTGGAGAGAAACCATTTATCCTTCTTTCACAAAGAATTTCTTATCTTCTATTTTGTTACCCAACAGAGTGGGACGGAGAAAAACACCTACAAATACAGAAGGGGAAGGAAAGGAGAGGACATTGGGCGTGGCACAATAAATTGCGGACTGTTTAGCGACATTGTGGCGCGTATCAAATCCCAGACTGTGGTCTCGAACTTTCACAAGTGTTTTACGACACTGACGCACATAGGGGGATTCATACATACCAGATCAACCCCGCAGTCTCTCGTTGTTGCTTTACCTGTTTTTATGGACAGTAACGACTGGGCTGTCATGAGGAGAGGAGCGAGAAGGGGGAGAGAATGTCAAAACGGCATGGAATCGGAATGGAATCGTAAAACGTGTAGAGGGCCGTCGTTCTCAATGACCAACACAGGTCGAACGGCCAATTCAGTTCATTTTGTTGGAAAGTTAAGGGCCACAGTTGAAAAAGTTTTGCCGAGTCTCTTGAACTTGGAGTTTCTCCCTCTCTCTCTCTCTCTCTCTCTCTCTCTCGCTCTCTCTCCTCTCTCTCTCTCTCTCTCTCTCTCTCCTCCTCTCTCTCTGTCTGTCTCTGTCTGTCTGCCTGTCTGTCTCGTCTATCTCTCACTTTGCCTCTGTCTGTGTCTATGTCTCTCTCTCTCTTGCTGTCTCTGTCTGTCTGTTTCTGTTTCTATATGGCTCTGTTTCTCTCTAATTCTGTCTGTTTGTGTGTACCTGTCTGAGTGTCTGTCTGTGTGTTTGTGTCCGTCCTGTCTGCCTCTCTCTCTCTCTCTCTCTCTCTCTCTCTCTCTCTCTCTCTCTCTCTCTCTCTCCTCTCTCTCTCTCCTCTCTCTCTCTCTCTCTCTCCTCTCCTGTCTGTCTGTCTGTCTCTCTCTCTCTTCCGTCCTCTCACCTTTCCTCCTCCCCCCCCCCCTCCCTGTCCCCTCCTGTCTGTCTCCTCTGTCTGTCTGTCTGTCTCTCTCTCTCTCTCTCTCTCTCTCTCTCTCTCTCTCTCTCTCTCTCTCTCTGGATTTGCAGATGACCTTATAATATGTGTGAGTGACCTTCGTACATACCCATATATTATCATATTCGTGTCCTCTATTTTACCTCCTGTCTCCCCTTCCATGCCCTCTCCATCCTATGACTCCAAGTCCACTCATTCCAGCTCTTTCATATACAGCCACACCCGGGTATAGTCATAGTACGCCTACACAGACAGTGTTGCAGAGCAAGACAGCTCCTTCCCCATGACCTTCTTCTTCTTCTTCTCTTCTTCTTCCTCTTCTTCTCATCTCATCTCTCATCAGCATCTTCTTTCTTCTTCTTCTTCTTCTTCTTCTTCTCTTTCTCCTCATCTCCTCATCCTCCTCACCTCTTCCCTCCTTCTCATCATCATCATCCTCATCATCTTCCCCTCTCTCCTCCAGCACTCCTCTCTCTCCCTCTCTTCTACTCCTCCACCTCCTCCCCCTCCTCCTCCTTCTTCTTCTCCTCCACCTCCTCCTCCTCCTCCTCCTCCTTCTCCACCAACTCCTCTTCCCCCTCCTCTCCCCCTCCTCCTCCTCTCCACCAACTCCTCTTCACCTCCCTCCTCCACCCTCACCTCCTCCCCCTCCTCCTTCTCCTACTCCATGGAGAGTCATAACGGAAACTGCAAATAAAGAACGGATACCAGGTTTATCCAACTCTGTTCATTACGAGCCAAACCAACCCTCAGTCTCTAGCAAATGGGTTGCCTGTCCATCCCACCATGAAGTCAGTCGATCGTTCTTTGGTTCTGTCTTCCCCATCCGCCTGCCTCCTTCTTTCCTTCCTGGACTGTCTGATCAAGGCCATTGGGTCTCCTTGTGTGGCCACACCCTGGTTTGTTCCCCTTTTTTTCCTAACTGATGTCAAGAGATCTTCGTGCAGTCCGGCCTGCTGGTTGATGGTTTGACGCATGTGTTCGTTGGTGATACGATTATTTGAACTTGCAGTAAGTCCGCATTTCCATGCCTTGAATCCATCCTCCCAGATCCGTTGCAAGGCAGCCATCTCACCCAGGTAAAAAAAAAAAAGGCATCATAAAAAGAGGAGGCATTGAAAGGGCCCTGAAGTAGATCATTAACAGGACAACATTTATCCACTGTGCTAATAGTACAAGTTTCGTCAAATAAAGGCAGTTTTTCCAGTACTCTGTGAGGTTGTTGCTGTAGCATTGATATTGCTGAAATGTTGTAATTTGCAAGCGTTGGCACCATTCCAATAACACTTTTGAAACATGGTGGAGAGGAAATATAGCTAGAATGGAACTACAATAAAAGTTCTCTTTGCGTCTCTGTTTCACTGTCTCTGTCTCTGTTTGTCTCTCTATCTCTGTCTCTCTCACTGTGTGTGTGTGTGTGTGCTGGAGGGGGGGGGTGGGTATGTGTGTGTGTGTGTGTGTGTGTGTGGTGTGTGTGAGAGAGAGAGAGAGAGAGAGAGAGAGAGAGAGAGAGGAGAGAGAGAGAGAGAGAGAGATTTGTCTTACAATGAATGTTACCAGCATTTGGTGTTGCAGCCAACAGATTGCAAGGAAGGGATTCTTTGTCACCCCCGTCCTCGACAGAAATGACAGAGAAAAATGGGAGTTGTCAAAAAAAAAAAAAAAAAAAAAAAAAAAAAAACAATAGAAACCAAGAAACCAGTCGATGAAAATGGCGCAAAAGTATAGCCTAGTTCAGAGAGCTGTCTCGTTCGGCCCGACACCAGTGATCCTACCTTTTCCCTTGCCATAGCCTGAACGCCAATTCCAAATTGAAAGTCATCTGATAAACATCGTTGGCTGGCTATTGTCAATTACCATTGACCAGGGGCCGGCCCATTTGAGAGAGGTCAGCAAGAAGAAGGGATTGCGGTGATCAGATTTGCGGTGACCAAATATGAATTGACCATTTTTTTTTATTCCGCATAATATGACGCGATATTCATTTTTCTGTTAATTTGTCTTTCTTATTCTGGGGTGCTTGTCTCCTCTCTCTCTCTCTCTCCTCTCTCCTCTCTCTCTCTCTCTCTCTCTCTCTCTCTCTCTCTCTCTCTCTCCTCTCTCTCTCTCTCTCTCTCTCTCTCTCTCTCTCTCTCTCTCTCTCTCTCTCTCTCTCTCTGTGTCATGGTAAATGAAAAAAAAAATGTGTACGAGTGCGTTTGAAGCGAAGACCTCTGTAAGCAAGAGGCAAAGATAATTATACATTCAGAAAAACAAATAAACAAAGAAAAAAAAAAGCCTAAGCAGCAAACAAAACCTGGCGTGTCCCATGTGTGAGCTCTCAGCGGACCTCAGCAGAATGTCAGCTGAGAATGGCTAATGACAGTCTGATAAGGAAAGTTCAAGAGAAACGTATCATCTGCATTTGGTGTCACACCCAACACAAGCGATGGGATAGAGCTCTTTGAGGTTTTTTCAACTTCTTTCTCATTCTACAATACACACACACACACACACACACACACACACACACACACACACACACACACACACACACATACACACACACACACACACACACACACACACACACACACACACACACACACACACACACACACACACACTCGTGCGTTTCTTCCTTGGGACACATGCATTTGATCTTTCCATCGAATTTGGTCAAAGTCGGTTCAGTTTTGTTTTTTTTAATTTATAATCTCGCTGACGCACAGACAGACAAACAAGCAAACAAATAAACAATTTAACAGATGTGGGTTAAAACATGACCTTAAGGGGGGAGGTATAACAAATGAGAGAGGAAGAAGTGAAGCAAAGATGGATGGGCGCGTGTTTGTAGCTGTAAATACCGAAACATCCGTTCTCCAGACTTGAAGCCATGGAGCCCATTGAACAGACGATGTTCGGACATCTGCAAGGGAGGCAGTTCGTGTTAGAGCTCGAGCGCAGCGATACTGACCATGTCACTTTCATGGGCGCCGATGCAGCTGGGCATGCCCAAAGAACATTTGCTCCATCAGTCAGTTCAACCGTCCAGTCAGAGAGAGAAAGTGCCAAAAATTAAGTGTGAAACGGTATGCCTCTAATGCAGA
>JADBJO010005949.1:15000-30000 GCA_016801955.1 Conus betulinus | reverse complement strand
AAAGACGACGGCCACCACCACTAAATTCAGCTCTACCAGACTGCTGCTGCTGCTGCTGCTGTACAGGATGGCAAAATTCAGCTCTACCAGACTGCTGCTGCTGCCGTACGGAATGGCAAACACAGCCCCATGCCAGCAGATCTATGATTTCTGTTCAACCTCAGCACGTCCTTTAAAGTGCGGTTCTAGTGACAGCTCAGCCTCCTAGGCATAGCCCTTTCAGCGCTGAATCCATGCAGAAAAGCCTGAATCATGTCATTTCATTTTCTTTGTTGTTGTTGTTGTTGTTGGGTTTGGTTTGGTTTGGTTTGGTTTGTTTAGCCTAGTGGAGTACCGGGGGCAGTATTATGGCTGGCATCTCTTCAAGATGAGTTACTTCATTAGAAAGAAGAAAAAACGAAGAAACAAAGAACATACACAACACACATACACACACACACACGCGCGCGCGCGCGCACTCACGCACTCACGCACGCACGCACGCACGCACGCACGCACGCACACACACACACACACACACACACTGACTGACTGAAACCATTTACTGTCAGATTAACATAGTGTTGTACTGACAACCCACACACACACACACACACACACACACACACACACACACACACACACCACAGATAGAGAGAGAAAGGGTGAGAGAGAGAGAGGGGCACACACGTAGACACATAATTATCTGCACTAATTCACAGATTAATATGGGAATGATTGGCTACCTCAAGGCATAGTGAGGACACTAAATATTTCGCTTCGTTTATTGCCTTCAGATAAACAAAAATAAAAACTGATGAAATTCATTTTTTGAAAAGAAAAAAAATAAAAACGGTCACCATGTTGCAGAATGCAGAAGCTGATGAATTCCAGCCGGTCTTTGTACCGGTGGCAGCGAGACATAGAGAACTCGGATGGCAACATCGCGCGAGATTTTAAAGAACGGTTTGAAGTACAAGAGGCAGATATAAAACAGAGGGATTAAGTTGTAAAACATCCAGTTTCAAACTCATTCTTCCTTCTGCTAAAAAAAAAAAATCTACTTCCTGTTCCCATTAAAAGGAGGATGAACGTTGTCTTCAAGGGGTGGAAGTCCATAAGGACGTCTGTTTTATCTTCAGCCTTTAGTTCCCTCTCATCTTGCACCAACTGTCGGAATGGTGGGGGAGAGCCATAGAACTGCTCTCTTTCTGGCAAATGTTCTCTCTGACACTGTCGCGCGATGTCACTTTACAGGCGCACAGGCACGTGCGCGCGCGCGCGCGCGCACACACACACACACACACAACACACACACACACACACACATACACACACACACGCGCGCGCGTGCATATACACACGCACGCACGCATGCATGCACACACACACACACACATACATCTACAAACACACATTTACAAACATTCCCATACCCACTCCCACACACACACACACACACATCCCTCAAACGCACACACATGGAGGTGCGCGTGCACACACACACACACACACACGCGCACACACACACACACAGACACACACACACACACACACATGCGCGCGCGCGCGCGCGCGCGCGTGCGTGCGCACGCACACACACAATATGCGCTCTGCCAGTCTTTGCAGGGTCCCTTCACATGTTCACGTGCACACATACAAAGAGAGAGAAAGAGTGGGGGGGAAGAAGCTGTCGAAATAATAGCTAATGTAAAATGCAAATTGTAAAGAGTGAAATAAAGTCTGTCGAAAATAAAAGCAATAGATTGACCATTAGGCAGAGAAACGTTCACTACCATAAAGAAAACTAAAAAAAAAAAAAAGGCGAACCACTGGCGCAGAATTTCCCAAATATGAGGATACAATGTACACTGAAATACCCTGCAGTATTCCTTACTCTAGTAAGGTGGCTCAGTAGGGAACGTATTCGCTTCGTCATTGAGAGGATCCTTTATCGGTAGGTCGGCTTTTGTATGGGGTGTGCGAAATCATATAGGCAGCATACAGTTAACGCACATCAGTGATCTCAAAGCAACCAGAGTACTGGGTCTGCTGGAAATTTTGCAGTACACACACACACACACACACACACACACACACACACACACACGTTCAAAAGGCAAACAGAAACAATACCTTATGATACACGGAGCACTCAATGCGGTATAATCTCTATATACCCCCTCCACCATCCTTCCCATGTGTATTTTTCCTTGCATAATGACACCAAAGTGGTCATTGTGACGGCTCCACTGAAATAACCAGCCAAAGGGCAAATGGTACAGCACTCTACAGACAGCGTACACATGTCCTCTCATCCCCACCCTGCAGAATCCAGCCAGGTCCGGTCAGGTCAGGGTCAACGGCCTCGCCCCCTCAGGCCACACTGCGGACAGGCGACAACCATCCCAGGATGCATGTCGGATTGGCTCGGTCGGAAAGCACCCTGTTGTCTGCCGAACGTTTGTGAGTTCCCCTCCCCCTACCCCCCCGCTAATGCCTAAAGGGAAATGGCTGGATGTTCGTTGCTCAGTTTAGTGTGATGTCCTTCTGGAAGTGTTAGTAAAGTGTTAGACAGGGGGTCGCATGCTTCACGTTTTCCTGTTTGTCCTATTTCCTAGCGTGGATTTGGACGTTAAACTTTGAGAGAGAGAGAGAGAGAGAGAGAGAGAGAGAGACAGTGCATTTAAAGACAGTAGTGGGGCAAGCATGCAAACTGCATTTTTACATTCCACCCACTGGGCACACAAAAAAAATTCCAGATGTATACTATGAATAAATTTGTCATAAATACAAATCCATACAATACGTGAACAAGTTAGAAAAAAATGTAGAGAAAGAAGAGAAGATAAACAGAGAGACAGACAGACAGACAGACAGACAGAGAGGCTGACAGACAGACAGACAGGCAGACAGAAAGACAGACAGACAGATGGACAGACAGGCAGAGAGAGAGAGAGAGTTGTGGGTAAAAAGTAGTAGGTGGTACAGGGGTGATGTGAGGTTAGTGGGGGATGGAGGTTGAGGAAACCAATAATCCCAGGAGGTTCCATGTCCGCATTACATTTACGTCACGTGAAAGTTATTTGCCTCTTTATAACTCCCAGATTGCAAGAGTTCCTGCAATGCTAACCCTGTCTCGTGCCCCATTTACATATTTCCGCCATTAACAGTTAAGATCGAATCATTTATTGAATAAACATCTCCCCCACCCACCCACTGCCATCCTCATCATGACGCTGTATATGGATCCCTGTAGTTTCTTTCAGTATACATTGTATCAGAATATCATGAGCTTGTTCACTCTCAATGACTCATTTTTTCAATCAATCTTGTCTCTCGTCTTCTGGGGTTTTTTTTTTCTGCACGTGTAGTTCCTTTTTTTTTTTTTTTTTTTTGTTTTTTTTTTTGTAAACTGAAAACACAATTGTTGTTTTCCTTTTGTTTTCTCTCTTTGCAATGTATAATATGCTGCGTTTTTATGTTACGACGATCTGGTGACTAGTTTATAAGAATTGAACCTCTGCAATGGGCACAACTGTTCATACTGGTTTGGTGATATGGCCCAGTCACTTTTTTTCTTTGTTTTTTTGTTTGTCTTGTGTTGTTTTTGTTTGGCTGGATTTTTGTTGTGTTCAGGTTTGTTTGTTTTTGTTTGTTTGTTCGTTTGTTTTTTGCACTGAAATCTTTTATTCATTTTGTTGTTGTTGTGTTTGTTTGTTCACTGTACTGTTATCATTATGGGTACGGTTTTTTTTTGTTTTTGTTTTGCAGTTGTTTGTTGTTGTTTTTTGTTGTTGTTGTTGTTGTTTTGCTTTAAAATATTTTTGGTAATTGATTTTTTTTTTCACCGTGTTTTAAACAGAACGTAAACATTTCAGCAGAGTGGCTGGTTGCACTCAGCTTGGCCACATTTTATCCCCATCAAGGATGTCAAACCTGACATTGAAAATGATAAACTGCTGTATGCAGTTAATGCAGTACATGGGTAAAGTTGTTATATAGCGTTGTAATCCAAGACAGGAGCGGCCTGCTCTCATTGTGGCCATAGTGCGAAGTCAGTCTGGCCAATAATGGCACTGAAACCCTGTAGAAGCTTGGCATTGCGTAGTCATGTGTTAGCTTAGTATGGCCTTGTCTCAGCGTGGCCTGGCGTAGCATGACCTTGTGCAGACTCTCAAAGCATTGTTCTTCCAGACTCCTCGAGTCAACAATGTTTTTTCTCTGTATTGTCTTGGAGATGAACCTGACCCTCTCCATCCGGCATTGGCAACACCCTCTACATCCTCATCACCCCCTCTTCTCTCTCTCCTCTCTCTCTCCTCTCTCGTCTCCTCTCTCTCTCTCCTCTCTCTCTCTCCTCTCTCTCTGTGTGTGTGTGTGTGTGTGTGTGTGTGTGTGGTGTGTGTGTTTTGCGTGAAGAAGAAGAAGAAGAGAGAGAGAGAAAGAGAGAGATGAACAGACAAAGTTTGTGCGACATGAAAAGCAAACCGATTGTCATACAAATAAGCAGAAAAAGAACACCAAAATGAAAAAAAAAAAGAAAGGGAGATGGTTTAGACAATGACACACACAGACAGAAAGAGACAGATGCTCACACAGAAAGGCAGGTTGTGACAGCGAAAGAAATGGACAGGTTTTGCAGAGGAGAGAAGAGGAGAGAGAGAGAGAGAGAGAGAGAGAGAGAGAGATGCACACAGAGAGAGAGTACTCAGAGAGTGCAAAGAGCAGTTAGAGAGATAGAGGCGCACAGAGACAGAGACAGAGACAGAATGGCAGACAGATAGACAGACAGACAGACAGGGGATCCATCATTCCAGGTAATTGTCATGAATGATGAGGCCAGCTGTGTTCTTGATGGCTCCCACTAAAACAGCTGGCCAAGGGGCGAATAGGAGACCTATACGGAGAGCGAATAGTGTTCACCTCATCTCCACCCTCCTGCAGTCTGGCCGACCCAGACAGGTCGGGTACAACGTCCTCTCACCCCATCATATCACACGGCAGACAGGAGATAACAATCGCCGGATAGGCGTCTGATTGGCTCGTATCAGTAGGAGAGGGCTGAGTTTTCCTATAAGCTGTTCTGGGAGTCGAGTCCCGCTGGTGCCAAAAGGTAAAAGTTGCCTTCGTCAGTCCCGCTGGTGCCAAAAGGTAAAGTTTTGGCTTTGTCAGCCCCGCTGATGCCAGCAGGTAAAAGTTTGGCTTTGTCATTCCCGCTGATGCCAAAAGGGTGAAGTTTTTTTTTTTTTTCAACTGCCTGTTTTAATTCATTGTGGAGAAATGCTAGATGAAGTGTCCGTTTCCTAGCCTACGATGGTTATCTCTGTCAGCCCTGCCTGGATGGCCTAGATTGAACCTTGATGGAGCCAGAAGAGAGATAGAAGAGAGAAGATGAAGAAGAAAAAGCCGCAGAGAGAAAACCCGAGAGAAACGAGAGAGAGAGGAGAACAGAATGGAGGCGGAGAAGAAAAGGAAAGAAGAAGAGAGAGAGGAAGAAGGAAGAAAGAAAGAGAGAGGAGAACGAAGAATCGAAGGAAGAGGAGAAGAAGAAGAAAACGACAGAGAGAAAGGAAAGAGAAGAAAGGCGAAGGAGAACCAAGAAAGAACAGGAAGATAGAACGAAAGAAGAGGAAGAGAAAGAAGAGAGAAAAGGGAGAAAAAGAGAGAAGTAAGAAGAAAAGACCCGGAAGGAAGAAGCCAGAAGAAAGAGAAGAAAGAGAAAGAAAATAAAGGAGGAAGAACGAAGAAAGAGAAAGAAATAGAGAAGTGAACGAGAGAAGGAAGAAAGAAAAAGGAAAAAAGAACGAGAAGGAGCAGACGAAGAGGAGAACAGGAAAGAAGGGAAGAAAGAGGAAGCGGAAAGGACGAAAGAAGAGAGAAAGAAGAAGAAAGAGAAGAGAAGAGAAGAAAGAGAGGAAAAAGAGAGAGAGAAATAAAGAAGAGAATAAGAGAGACAAAGAAAGAAAGGAGAAGAAGAAGGGAAAAGAGAAGAGCACAAGAAAGAGGGGGCAAAAAAAGACAGAAAGAAAGCGAAGAGAAGAGAAGCTAGAAGAAAGAAAAGAGAAGAAGAAACGAGAGAAACGAGCGCGAGAAGAGAAAGAGAAAAACGAACCAGAAGAAGAAGAGGAAAAGAAGAAGAAGAGAAAAAGATAGAGAGAAGAGAGAAAGAGAAAAATTTTTCAGGAAAGACAGAACGAGAACGAAAGGAAAAGAAAGAAAAGAGACGAGAACAAAAGAGCGAAGAAGGAAAAGAAGGAGAAGAGAGAAGAAAGAGAAGAAGAAGAGGAGAAGAAGAAAAAGAAAGAGGAAGGAGACTGAGAGAAAAACAGAAGAGAGAAGAGGAGAAGAAAAGAAAGGAGAAAGAAAAGAAAGAAGAAGAGGAGAAAAGAAACGCAACGAGAGAAGAAGGAGGAAAAAGGAGAAAGAAGAAGAAGAGAAGAAAGAAGACGCCAGAAGGAAGGAAGACGAGAGAGAAAAAAAAGAGAAGAGGAAGGAAGAAAAGAGACAAGAAAGAAAAGAGAAGAACGACAAACAAGAGAAAAGAGAAAAAGAAGTAAGACGAGCAAAAGAAGAGAGAAAGAAAAGAAGAAAAGAGAAAGAAAGAGAAGAGGACGAGAAGAAAACAGAACGAAAAAGAAGAAGCAAGAAAAAGCAAGAGAAAGAAGAGAGCGCAGAGCAGAGAGGAAGAACAGAGAAAGAACGGAAAGAAGAGAAGAGGAGAGAGAGAAAGAAAGGAGAAAGAAAGAAAAGAGAGAAAAAGCGAGAGAGAAGAGAGAACAGAGAACGAGGGAAGAAGGAGACAGAGAAAAGAAGAAAAAAAGAAAGAAAGGAAGACGAAGAGAAAAGGGAGGAGAGAAGAAAAAAGAAAAGAAAGAAGAAGAAGCGAAAGAAGAAGAACGAAGAAGAGAGAGACAGAAAAAAGGAAAAGAAAGGAAAGAAGGAAAGAATAGAAAGAGAGAGAAGAAAAAGAAGAGAAGAAAAGAAGAAAGAAGAAGAAGAGAGAAGAAGAAGAAGAAGAAGAAAGAAGATAAAGAAAGAAAGAAGAGAAGAAGAGAGAGAGAAAAGAAGAAAGAAAGAAGAAGGAAAAAGAAGAAGAGCAAAAGAAAGAAGAAAGAGAAAGAAGCGAAGAAGAAGAAGAGAAGACGAAGAGAAAGAAGAAAGAAGAAGAAAAGAAGAAGAAGAAACGAAGAAGACAGAGAAGAGAGCGAAGACTAAAGAAGAAGAAGATGAAGAAAGAGAGAGAAAAAGAAGAGAAAGAATAGAAGGAAGAAGAAGAAGAAGAAGAAGAAGAAAGAGCAGAAAAGAGAAGAGAAAAAAAAAGAGAAAGAAGAAAAGAAGAAAGAAGAAAGAAGAAAAAGAAGAAGAAAAAAAGAGAAGAAGAGAAGACGAAGAAAGAAGCAAAGAGAAAAGAAGAAGAGAAAAGAAGAAAAGAAAAAAAGAAAAAGGAGAAGAAGAGAGAAAAGAAAGAGAAGAAAGAGAAGAAAAGAAAGCAAAAAAGAAGAAAGAGAAAGAAGAGAAGAGGAAGAAAGAAGAAGAAAAGAAAAGAGAAGAGAAAAGAAGACAGAAAGAGGAAGAAAAGAAGAGAAAAGAGAAAAAGAAGAAGAAGAAAGAAGAAGAAAAAAGAAGAAAAGAAAGAAAGAAAAGAGAGAAGAAGAAAAGAAAGAGAAAAAGAGAAAGAAAAAGAAGAAAAGAAGAAAGAAGAGAAGAAGAGAAGGAAGAAAAGAAAGAAAAGAACGAAGAAGAAGAAAAGAAAAGAGAGAAGAAGAAGAAGAAAGAAAGAAAGAAGAAGAAAAGAAAGGAAGAAGAGAAAGAGGAAGAAGAGAAAAGAAGAAGAAGAGAAGAAGAAGAAAGAAGAGAAGAGAAGAAGAAGAAGAAAGAAAAAGAAAGAAAAGAGAAGAAAAAAGAAAAAAAGAAGAAGAAAGAAGAAAAGGAAAAAGAAGAAAGAAGAGAAAGAAAGAGAGAAAGAGAAGAGAGAAGAAGAAGAAAAGAAAGAGAAAAGAAGAAGCAGAAAAAGGAAAAAGAAGAAAGAAAGAGAAGAGAAGAGAAAAAGAAAAAGAAGAAGAAAAGAGAGAAGAAGAAAGAAAAAGAACAAAGAAGAGAAAGAAAGAAAAAAAAAGAGAAGAGAAAGAGAAAGAAAGAAAGAAGAAAGAAAGAGAAGAAAGAAGAAAAGAAGAGAAGAGAGAGAAGAAGGAAGAGAAGAAGAGAAAGAAAGAAGAAGAAGAAAGAAAGAAGAAGAGAAGAGAAAGAAGAAAAGACAAAAGAAGAAAAAGAAAAAGAGAAGAAGGAAGAAAAGAAGAAGAAAAAAAGAAAGAGAAGAAAAAGAAGAAAGAAGAAGAGAGAGAAAAGGAAAAGAAAGAAGGAAAGAAGAGAAGAAAAGGAAAGAAGAAAGAAGAAGAAAGAAGAAGAAAGAAGAAAAAAAAGAAAAAAGAAAGAAAAAAAAAAAGAAGAAGAGAAAAAAAAAGAGAAGAAAGAAGAAAAAGGAAGAAGAAGAAGAAGAAGAAGAAGAAAAAGAAAGAGAAGGAAAAGAAGAAGAAGAGAAGAAGAAAGAAGAGAAAAAGAAGAAAAAAGAAGAAGAAAAAGAAGGAAAAAGAAAGAAAAAAGAGAGAAAAAGAAGAGAAAAAGAAGAAGAAGAAAGAAAGAAAGAAGAAGAAGAAAGAAAGAAAAGAGAAGAGAAAAAGAAAGAAGAAGAAAGAAAGAAAAAAAAAGGAAGAAGAGAGAAAGAGAAGAGAAAAAGAAAAAGAGAAGAAAGAAGAAGAAGAAGAAAAGAGAGAAAGAGAAGAAAAAAAAGGAAGAAGAAGAAGAAAAAAAAAAGAGAAAAGAAAAGAAGAAAAGAAGAGAAAGAAGAAAAAGAAGAGGAAAAAGAACGAAAAAGAAGAAAGAGAAGAAGAGAAGAAGAGAGAGAAGAAGAAAAAGAAAAGAAGAAGAGAGAGAGAAGAAGAGAGAGAAGAAGAGAAGAAAGAAAAAGGAAAAAAAAAGAAAGAAGCAAGAAAGAAGAAAGAAAGAAGAAAAAAGAAGAAGAAAAGAAAAGAGGAAAGAAGAAGAAGAGAAAGAAAAAAAAAGAAAGAGAAGAAAAAAGAAGAAGAAAAAAAAAAGAAAAGAAAGAAAGAAGAAGAAGAGAAAAGAAGAAGAAGAAGAAAGAAAAAGAAAGAAGGAGAAAAGAAGAAAGAAGAGAGAAGAAGAAAGAAAAACAGAAGAAAAGAAGAAAGAAGAAGAAGAAGAGAAAAAGAAGAAGAAGAAAGAAGAAGAAAGAAAAAGAGAAGAAAGAAGAAAAAAGAAAAGAAGAAGAGAGAAAGAAAAAAGAAGAGAAAGAAAGAAGAAAAAAAAGAGAAAAAGAAGAGAGAAAGAAGAGAGGAAAAGAAGAAGAAGAAGAAGAGAAAAAGAAGAAGAAAGAAGAAAGAAAAGAGAAGAGAAAGAAGAAAAGAAGAGAGAAGAAGAAGAAGAAGAAGAGAAAAAGAAGAAGAGAAAAAGAAGAAGAAGAAAAAAAAGAGGGAAAGAAGAGAAGAAAGAAAGAAAAGAAGAAGAGAAGAAAAAAAGAAGAAAAGAGAAGAAGAAAGAAGAAAAGAAAAAAAGAAGAAAAGAAAAGAAGAAAAAGAAGAAGAAAGAAAGAAGAAAGAAGAGAGAAGAAAAAGAGAAGAAGAAGAAAGAAAGAAAGAAAAGAGAGAAGAAGAAAAAGAAGAGAAAAGAAAAGAAAAGAGAAAGAAGAAGAAGAAAAGAGAAGAGAAAGAAGAAAGAAAAAGAAAGAGAAGAGAAGAAGAGAAGAAAAAAAAGAAGAAGAAAGAAGAAAAAAGAAAGAAGAGAAGAGAGAAAGAAAAGAAAAAAGAAAGAAAGAGAGAAGAAAAGAAGAAAAAAAGAAGAAGAAAAAAAAAGAAGAAAGAAGAAGAAGAAAGAAGAAAGAGAAGAAGAAAGAAGAGAAAGAAAGAAAGAAAAAAAGAAGAAAGAAGAAAGAAGAAGAAGAAGAGAAGAAGAAAAAAAGAAGAAAGAAGAAAGAAAAAGAAGAAGAGAAAGAAAGAAAAGAAGAAAGAGAAAAGAAGAAAAGAAAAGAAAGAAGAAGAAGAGAAGAAGGAAAAGAAAGAGAAAAAAAGAAGAGAAGAAAGAAAAGAGAAGAAAAAGAAGAGAAAAAAAAAAGAAAAGAAAAAGAAAGAAAAAAAAAGAAGAAGAAAGAAAAAGAGAAGAGAAGAAGAGAAGAAGAAGAGAAAGAGAGAGAAGAAGAAGAAAGAGAAGAAAGAGAGAGAAGAAAAAAAAGAAGAAAGAAGAAGAAAAGAAGAAAGAAAAGAAAAAAAGAAGAAGGAAGAAGAAGAAGAAAGAAGAAGAGAAAAAGAAAAAGAAGAAAGAAGAAGAAGAAAGAAAGAAAGAAGAAAGAAGAAGAAAAGAGAAGAAAGAAGAAGAAGAAAAGAAGAAAAAAGAAGAAGAAAAGGAAGAAAAGAAAAGAAGAAAGAGAAAGGAAAGAAAAGAAGAAGAAGAAGAAGAAGAAGAAGAAAAAAAAAGAAAAAAAAAAAAAAAGAAAAAAGAAAGAAAAAGAAGAGAAGAAAAGAAGAAAAAAAAGGAAAGAAAAAGAAGAAGAAAAGAAGAAAAGAAAAGAAAAAAAGAGAAAAGAAGAAGAAGAAAAGAAAGAAGAAGAAAAAAAGAAAAGAAAAAAGGAAAGAAGAAGAAAAGGAAAAGAAAGAGAAAAGAAAGAAGAAGAAAGAAAAAAGAAGAAAAGAAGAAAAAAAGAAAAGAAAAAGAAAAGAAAAAGAAAGAAGAAAGAGAGAAAAGAAAAAAGAGAAAGAGAAAAGAAGAGAGAAAAGAAAGAGAAAAGAGAAAAGAAGAAGAAAGAAAGAAGAGAAAAAGAAAAAGAAGAAAAGAAGAAAGAAAGAAAGAAGAAGAAGAGAAGAGAAAAGAAAAAGAAGGAAGAAGAAAGGAAGAAAAAAAGAGAAAAGAAAAAAGAAGAAAGAAGAAAAAAAAAAGAAAAGAAAAGAAAGAAGAAGAAAAAAGAGAAAGAAAAAGAAGAAAAAGAAGAAAAAGAAGAAAAGAAAAAAAAAGAAAGAAAGGAAAAGAAAAGAAAAAAAGAAGAGAGAAGAAAGAAAGAAAGAAGAAGAAAAAAGAGAAGAAGAAAAAAAAGAAGAGGAAAAAGAAAGAAGAAGAAGAAAAGAGAAGAAGAGAAAAGAAAGAAGAAAGAAAAGAAGAAAAAAGAAGAAGAAAGAAGAAAAGAAGAAAAAGAAAAAAGAAGAAAGAAAAGAAAAGAAGAAAAGAAGAAAAGAAGAAAAAAAAAAAGAGAAGAGAAGAAGAAGAAAAGAAAAAAAAGAAAGAAAGAAAAAAAGAAGAAAAGAAAAGAAGAAGAAAGAAGAGAAAAGAAGAAGAAGAAGAAGAGAAGAGAAAGAAGAAAAAAAAAAAAAAAAGAAGAGAAGAAGAAAGAAGAAAGAAAAGAAAAGAAGAAAAAGAAGAAAGAAGAAAAGAAAGAAGAAGAGAAGAAAGAAGAAGAAGAAGGAGAAAAGAAAAAAAGAAAAAAAGAAGAGAAAAAGAAGAGAGAAGAAGAAGAAAGAAAAAAGAAAAAGAGAAGAAAGAAAAGAGAAGGAGAAAGAGAGAAGAAAAGAGAAAGAAGAAGAAGAAAAAAGAAAGAAAGAAAGAAGAAGAAGAAAAAAAAGAAGAAGAGAAAAGAAGAAGAAAGAAAGAAGAGAAGAAAAAAGAAAAGAGAAAAAGAAGAAAGAGAAGAAAGAAGAAGAAAAAAGAAAAAGAAGAAAGAAGAAAGAAAAGAAAGAGAAAAAGGAAGAGAAGAGGAGAAAAGAAGAGAAGAAAGAAAAGAAAGAGAGAAGAGAAGAAGAAGAAAAAAAGAAAGAAGAAGAAAAGAAAGAAAGAAAAAAGAAGAAAAAAGAGAAGAAGAAAAAAGAAAAGAAGAAAGAAAGAAAAAAGAAAAGAAAGAAAAAGAGAGAAGAAAAGAAAAGAAAAGAAAAGAAGAGAAGAAAAAGAGAGAAAAGAAAAAGAAGAAGAGAAAGAAAAGAAGAAAGAAAGAGAAAAAGAAGAAAAGAAAAAAAAAGAAGAAGAGGGAAAAAAAAAAAGAAAAGAAAGAGAAAGAAAAAGAAGAAAAAAAGAAGAAAAAAAAAAGAAGAAAAAAAAAGAAGAAAGAAGAGAAAAAAAAAAAAAAAAGAAGAAGAAGAAAAGAAGAAGAAAAAAAAGAAGAAAGAGAAGAGAAGAAAGAAAAGAAAGAAAAGAAGAAAAAAAAAGAAAAGAAAGAAGAAGAAAAAGAAGAAAGAGAAGGAAAAAGAAGAGAAGAAAAGAAAAGAAGAAAGAAGAAGGAAAAGAGAAAAGAAGAAAGAGAAGAAAGAAAAGAGAAAGAAAGAAGAAAGAAAAAAGAAAAAAAAGAAAAAAAAAGAAGAAGAGAAAGAAAGAAGAAGAAGAGAAAAGAAAAGAAAAGAAGAAGAAGAAGAAGAAGAGAAAAGAAGAAAGAAAAAAGAAGAAGAAAAAGAGAGAGAAAAGAAAGAAGAAAAGAAGAAAAGAAAGAAAAGAAAAGAAAAAAAAGAAGAGAAAGAAAAAAACGAGAAAAGAGAGAAAGAAAAGAAAAAAGAAGAAGAAAGAGAAGAAAAGAAAGAAAGAGAAAAAGAAAGAAGAGGAAAAAAAGAAGAGAGAAAGAAGAAAGAGAGAAAAGAAAGAGAGAAAAGAAGAGAAGAAAGAAGAAAGAAGAGAAAAGAAAAGGAGAGAAAAAAAGAGAAGAAAAAAAAAGAAAGAAGAAGAAAAAAAAAGAAAAAAGAAGAAGAAGAAAGAAAAAAGAAAAGAAAAAGAAGAAAGAGAGAAAGAAGAGAAGAAAAAAAGAAAGAAGAAGAGAAGAAAGAAGAGAAGAAGAAAAGAAGAGAGAACAGAAGAAAGAAGAAGAGAAAAAGAAAGAAAGAAAGAAAGGAAGAAAGAAAAAAGAAAAGAAAGAAGAAAAGAAGAAAGAGAGAGAGGAAGAAGAAAAAAAAGAAGAAAAGAAAAAGAAGACAAGAAAGAAAAAAAGAAAGAAAAAAGAAAAAAGAAAAAAGAAAGAAAAAAAAAAAAGAAGAAACGAAAGAAGAAGAGAGAAAAGAAGAAAAGAAAGAGAGAAAGAAAGAAAAAAAAGGAAGGAAAAGAAGAAAAGAAGAAAAAGAAAGAAAAAGAGAAAAGAAGAAGAGAAAAAAAAGAAAAGAGAAAAAAAGAAGAAAGAAGAGAGAAGAGAAAGAAAGAAAGAAAGAAAGAAAGAGAGAAAGAAAAAAAGAGAGAAGAAAAGAAAAAAAAGAAGAAGAAAGAAAGAGAAAGAGAAAAAAGAAAAGAGAAGAAGAAAGAAAAGAAAAGGAAAAAGAAAGAGAAAGAAAAGAAGAAAAAAAGAAAGAAAAAGAAGAAAAGAAGAAGAAAAAAGAGAAAGAAGAAAAGAAAGAAAGAAAGAAAAAGAGAAAAGAAAAAGAAGAGAAGAAAGAAAAAAGAGAAGAGAAAAGAAGAAGAAAGAAGAAAAAAAAGAGAAAGAAAGAAGAAAGAAAGAAGAAAAAGAGAAGAGAAGAAAAGAGAGAAAGAGAAAGAAAGAAGAGAAAAAGGAGAAGAGAAAAAGAAAGAAGAAAAAGAAAAGAAAAAGAGAAAAAAGAAAAAGAAGAGAGAAGAAAAGAAAGAAAAAAAGAAAAAAAAAAAAAAAGAAGAAGGAAAGAGAGAAGAAGACGAGAAAAAAAGAAGAGAAGAAGAAAGAAAGAAGAAAAAGAAAAAGAAAGAAGAAGAAAGAGAAGAAAGAAAAGAGAAAAAAAGAGGAAAAGAAGAAAGAAAAAAGAAGAAAGAAAAGAAAGAAGAAGAAGAAGAAGAAAAAAAGAGAAAGAAAGAAAAAGAAGAAAGAAGAAGAGAAGAAGAGAGAAGAAAGAGAAAGAAAAAAAAAGAAGAAGAGAATGAAGAGAAAAGAGAAAAAAGAAGAGAAAAGAAAAGAAAAGAGAAAAAAAGAAAAAGAAAAAGAAGAAAAAGAATCAAAAAAAGAAAAAAAAGAAAGAGAAAAAAGAAAGAAGAAAGAAAAGAAAAAAGAAAAGAAGAAAAGAAGAAAAGAGAAAAGAAAAAAGAGAAAGAAGAGAAGAAGAAAAGAAAAGAAGAAGAGAAAAGGAGAAGAAAAAAAGGAAAGAAAAAAAAGAAAGAAAAGAGAGAGGGAAAAAAGAAAGAAGAAAAAAAAAAGAGAAGAAGAAAAAAAAAAGAAGAAAAGAAAAAGAAGGAGAAAAGAAGGGAGAAGAGAAGAGAGAAAGAAGAAGAAAAGAAGAAGAAGAAAAGAAGAAAAAAAAGAAAGCAAAGAAAGAAGAAAAGAAAAGAAAGAAGAGAAGAAAGAAAGAAAGAAAAGGAGAAGAAAGAAGAAGAGAGAAAAAGAAGGAAGAAGAGGAAGAGAAAAGAAGAGAGAAAAAAGAAAAAAAAGGAAAAAAGAAAGAAGAAGAAAAGAAAAGAAAAGAGAAGAAGAAGAGGAAGAAAAAAAAAGAAAAAAGAAAAGAAAGAAAAAAGAAAGGAAAGAAGAGAGAAAAGAAGAAAGAAGAAAAGAGAAAAGAACAAGAAAAGAAAGAAAAAGAAGAAAAAGAAGAAGAGAAGGAAAGAAGAAGAGAAGAAAAGAAGAAAGAAGAGAAAAGAAAAAGGAAAAAAAAAGAAGAAAAGAAGAAGAGAAGAAAGGAAAGAGATGAAAAAGAAGGAAAAAAAGAGCGAAAGAAAAAAGAAAAACGAAAAAGGAAGAAAAGAAAGGAAAAAGAAGAAAAATAAAGAAAGAAAAGAAGAAAAGAAGAACAAAAAAAAAGAGAAAGAGAAAAAGAATCAGAGAAGAAAAGAGGAAGGAAAAAGAAAGAAAAGAAGAAGAGAAGAAAGAAAAGAAAAGAAACGAAGAAAGAGAAGAAGAGAAAGAGAAAAAAGAAGAAGAGAAAAAGAAGAAAAGAAGAAGAAAAAAGAAAAAAAGAAGGGAGAAAAGAAAGAAAGAAGAGAGGAAGATAGAAGGAAGAAGAATAGAAGAAGAAAGAGAAGAAAGAAAGAAAAAGAGAAGAAAGAAGAAAAAAAAGAAAGAGAAGAGAGAAAAAGAAGAGAAGAGCGAAGAAAAGA
>JADBJO010005949.1:7500-10000 GCA_016801955.1 Conus betulinus | reverse complement strand
TCCCTGAATGGTAGTGTGGCGAACGGGACACAAGGGACTCTTTTTTACCCAAGTACATACGACCTGGGTGGCGACTGAACGACCTGTGCCGCCTATCATCATGGTCTGTCGCATTACGCGCGCGTATACACACACAGACAGACACACAGACACACAGACAGACACACAGACACACAGACACAGATAGACACACACACACACACACACACACACACACACACACACACACACAACACACACACACACACACACACACACACACACACACACACACACGTGCGCGCATGCACGAGAGAAAGAGACAGACAGACAGACAGGCAGGCAGACCGACCGACAGACAGACAGACAGACAGAGATGTCAAGCAAATCAGCAGTAGTGGAAAACAAATCAAGACTAGCAATTCCTCCGTCATTAGAGCCAAAAATTTAAAAAAGGAAAGGAGGGGGGGGGGGGGGGATGTTAGAGAAAGAAAATACCATGCAGATAGATACAGACAAAGACAGATACAGAGAGACAGACAAAGACAACAGGATACAGGGAGACAGACAAAGAGAAATACAGAGAGACAGAAACACAGAAACAGACAGACGGACGATCAGACATTGTGTGTTGTTGTGGGCTATTGAGGTAGTAGAAGTCAGGAAAGCATTAGCTTTCCTCTCAGGTTACTGCCTCCATAGTATTTTTGATAGTGTGTGTGTGTGTTCGTGTGTGTGCGTGCGTGTGGTGTGTGTGGTGTGTGTGTGTGTGTGTGTTGTGTGGTGTGTGTGTGTGTGTGTGGTGTGTGTCTGTGTGTGTGTGCTGTGTGTGTGTGCTGCTGTGTGTGTTTGTGTGTGTGTGTGTGTTGTGTGTGGGTGTGTGTGTGTGTGTGTGTGTGTTTGTGTGTGTGTGTGTGTGTGTGTGTGTGTGTGTGTGTGGTGTGTGTGTGTGTGTGTGTGTGGTTCTGTGTGTGTGTGGTGTGTGTGTGTGTGTGTGTGTGGTGTGTGTGTGCTGTGTGTGTGTGTGCTGTGTGTGTGGTGTGTGTGTGGGTGGTGTGTGTGTGTGTGTGTGTGTGGGTGTGTGTGTGTTGTGTGTGGTCTGTGTGTGTGTGTGTGTGTGTGTGTGTGTGTGTGTGTGTGTGTGTGTGCTCTGTGTGGTGTGTGTGTGTGTGTGTGTGTGTGTGGTGTGTGTGTGTGTGTGTGTGTGTGTGTGTGGTGTGTGTGTGGTCTTCTGTTTAACGTCTGTTCCTGTGAGTGATATTAGACGTGAATGAATGACGAGAAAAACTGACTGAAGGAATGAATGATTAAGTGAATCTTTTGTATTGTGAGTGTATACGTCTATGTATCTGTATGTCTATCTGAACAAAAACCAAACAACAAACAAACAACACAGAAATCTTACATACAACAATTAATGGATAAAATGAACAGAAGATATAGATCTAACATATAGCAATAAAACAAAAATCCTTCACTATCTAAACTTCAGAGTAAAGAGAATAAAATGCAGGCCATCACCATATAACGCACTATGAACTAACACAAAACAATCTAAAGAAAAAACCCAATCGGACTATGAAATAAGTATTCAGCAATTTCGATCAGAAGAAAGTGGTCCGACAGTACATGTTGACTGAGGGAGTAGAGAGGAGAGAGAGAGAGAGAGAGAGAGAGAGAGAGAGGAGAGAGATAGAGAGGAGAGAGAGAGGAGAGAGGGGTGTGAGGGGATGAGAGGAGCCGGAGAGAGGAGGAGAGAGAGAGAGAGAGCGGAGAGTGTGGGTGTGTGTGTGTGTGTGTGTGTGTGTGTGTGTGTGTGTGTGTGTGTGTGTGTGTGTGTGCGTGCGTGTGTGTGCGTATGTGTGTGTGTGCGCTCGCGCTGTGTAATGCGCGCTTGAACGACCTTTTGTATAATGCCTTTTTTTTTTTTTTTTTTTGCTCTTTTCTTGTCAACACACACAGGGGGGGCGACACCGCATGTTGGACTAGGGACAATGACTTTGTGCACTGAATCATCTGGCTTTTATGGACATTTTGTTGGGTATAGATAGACAGGATAACATCGCGGATAATGGCGACAGGGGAGGTTGCAGGGAAGTGGGAAAGAGGCAAAGTGTATGGGGTTGGGGGTCGGAAAAAAGGCACCTAAGCATGAAAGCGACACCATAGAAACATGCCATGCCTGTGTTTGGATTCGGAAGGCACTCTCTCTCTCTCTTTTCTCTCTCTCTCTCTCCTCTCTCTCTCTCTCTCTCTCTCTCTCTCTCTCTCTCTCACACACACACACACACACACACACACACACACACACACACCACACACACACACAACACACACACACAGGAGATAGGGTTAAGGCGAAAGAGGGGGTTAAGGACGACCCATTGGACTGGGGGGGGGGGGGGGGGGGGGGTGTTTTCAGGTTTTCAGGTTATCTGGAATTGAGTTAATGGCACCACCAAAGACTAAACTCTTAGCTGGTGCCATGCCCAGTCTCAGAGATGCTAGAGAGAGTTTCCGG
>JADBJO010005948.1:145000-147076 GCA_016801955.1 Conus betulinus | reverse complement strand
ATGTTAGCTTATTTTGCGGGCTTACCTGCATAGTACTTGACATCGTTTTTTTTTTTTTTTTTTTTTTTTTTTTTTTTTTTTTTTTAAAGACCTTTACTGATTTTGAATGACAAGCGTTTTGGTATTATTTAATCCTTGTTGTGTTGCTGTTGTCTTAAAATATAACTATACTTTTTTCGCTTCACTAGAAAATTTCTGTTAGGTGTTATCTTCAATCATCATGTCGCAGAAGCCAACAAATCTCAAGTGGTTAAAAAAAAAAGGCTTTAAAGTAGGATATCTAAATGCTTGCCATCTTTTAAACAAGATATCAGATGTTCCTTCTATTTTGTCTAATTCAGACGATTGTTTTCATGTTTTTGGTTTTTTTCTGAAACTAGGTTAACTGATATTGTTTCCGACCATTTAGTTACTATTCCAGGCTATAATCTTATACGTAAAGATGCATCACGTTCAAATAAACTAGAAACAGGATTAGTGGCATATATCCATCAATCTGTGAAGTATAAGCAACTTAATGTGTTTGATAGACACTCTGTGGAATGTCTATATGGATTGAAGTGTGTCTAAAGGGAAATAGACCACTGTTAGTAGGTATATTGTATAGAAACCCCTGATGAACGTGTTGATTGGTTCGACCGTTTTGAGTCAATGATAGAAGAAGTATTAGACCATTCCAGTGAAATAATACTACTCGGTGATTTCAACATCGACTTATTAAAACCATACAACACGTGGAAAAAGATTATTGATACATACAACTTAACCCAACTAATAAATTCCCCTACGCGCAAAACATTGAAAACAGAAACATTGATTGACCATATCTATGTTACAAATTCTTCTAATATTGTAGAAGAAACATCTGTACCTATTTTTGGATTAAGTGATCACTTTCCAGTTTGCCTAAACCTGGTGTAAGAAAGGCGTGAAAATTCCTAGATCCTACCATAAATATATATTTTACAGAAGTTACAAAAATTTCAATCGAGATCTCTTTTTGTTCGATCTAATGAACACAAACTTTTCAGAGGTATATCAGCATAGGTACCCAGATGAAGCTCTGAATACATGGTATAATGCGTTTCTTGCGATATTCAATAAGCATGCTCCATGTAAAACGAAAAGAGTAAAACTCATCGACAAACCTCCATGGTTAAATGAAGAAATTAACGCAGCTAGAAATAACCGTGAATATTTACTTTCAGCAAACAGGAAGGATGAAAACTTCAAGAAACAGCGAAATAAAGTAAACTCAATGAAAAGAGCTGCTGAAAAGAAATACTTTAGCGAATTAATCGCTTCTAAATCTAACACTAAATCTATATGGAAAGCAGTAAATCAACTATCAGGAAAAAACAAAGCATCTTCAAACACTCCATCTACAAACCTATCAAGCAACGAATTGAACAATCACTTCTCAACAGTTTCTGATTCGATTGTCAAGGAAGACTACACTCATCAGAATGATTTGCTGTTACTTAAAGATTTTTGTGCGTTGAAAAATGTAAAATCTGTCCTTAAGTTTAAATTCCTAAGTGTGCATGAAGTATACCATGAATTATGCTCCTTAAGTCAGTCTAAATCTCGCGGATTGGATGATTTGGACAATCAAATACTTAAAACGGCAGCACCGATCATTGCAGAACATTTAACCTATATTTATAATTTGTGTATTGAAAAATGTCATTTTCCTCAAGCTTTTAAGGATGCCAAGGTAATTCCTCTCTTTAAATCTGGTGACCCAAATGATGCTTCAAACTACAGGCCCATATCAATTTTATCTGTTCTATCTAAACCATTAGAAAAGCATTTAAAGAAAACGATTCAATCCCACTTTGATGAATATAATTTGTTTCATCCAAACCAAAGTGGCTTCAGAAAAAATCATTCTTGTCACACTGCACTCTCAAACCTAGTAGAACAATGGCACACAAATATTAATAACGACCTTGTTACTGGGGCAGTTTTTGTTGACTTTGCTAAAGCATTTTTGATACCATTGACCACAATCTCCTTATAAAAAAAACTGAAATTGTATTGTTTATCACAAGATGCGATAAATCTTATTTCATC
>JADBJO010005948.1:127500-140000 GCA_016801955.1 Conus betulinus | reverse complement strand
TGTCGATCTTGTTAGCATCAGTCAGTCATATCACGGTAAAAGTTTTACATATCTAACATTCTGACCGTAATCAAAACAACCATTTGTAAACTTGATGCTTCAGCTTCCTGCCGTTCATTTTGTTGTTGGATAACAAAAAGTATGAAAGAGGAAAACCATATCTGACCTTCCCAAAGCGTCTGTTCTTCTTCTCCTTTCTCTCGGTCTCTCTTGCTCTCTTTACTTCGCTTTTCTCTCTTGCCCCCTCTTACAGTCTCTGTCATTGCCATCCTTACTTTATTTCATTCTTTTTCCAACCGTCTTTATATTTTCTTCAAGTGCCATCTCCATCGTTATCGACATAACCTTTTTTTTGCCTTCCGTCTTCTCGGTCCTTCCTTCCGTTTTTTTTTTTTTTTTTTTTTATCTTTCTTTTTCTTTTTCTTTTTTTTTTTTTTTTTTTTTTTGAGAATCATCCCGATCTCCTCATCGTCACCATCATTTTTCATCATCCTTCCTTCTTTTTCATCCCAGTTTGCTAATCATAATGGCCCACCTCAGACTCAAAAACATTATTAGTTCTGGTCGCTGGATGTTCTAACGCAGAAATGACACAATCTAGTCTGCAATTTGATGCCACTGTCGCTCAATGGAAGGAAATGATTTTCCGCTGAGCAATCAATGATCCATGGAGGATTGTCCCCGTTTGGGGGGAGCAGTCCCAGACCAGTCACACGTCTCTGCTGTCTTGTGTCAACAGAACTGCCACAGCTTCTGGTCCACTGTCAACATTGGCACCATTCATGACCACGGCAAGTCTGCCACCCCACTGGAAACCAGACACTTACTGACCCTACCACGCTATCGATCATTCTGCGGCTCAGTGTATATGTGTGGGAGATGTAAACTAGGAAGAGTGTGTATCAAGATGTTGATAAAGAGAGATGTTAGCTTCAATATGATACCACACAAGGAATATACTAATTACGTGAAAGAGAGAGAGAGAGAGAGAGAGAGAGAGAGAGAGAGAGAGAGAGAGAGAGAGACAGACAGACAGACAGACAGACAGACAGACAGACAGACAGAGACAAAGAGAGAGGAAGAGGCAGACAGCCAGACTGACAGAGATAATGTTCTTTATAGCCTAGCCAGCCGCAAAGGGCCATATCATGGCTATCGCCTCGTTAAAAGCAGCGTGAAATGACCATGCCAAGCCGTATACACGTTCTGATGCTCTTGGGGTGGACATTGTAGCACCACCCTCCATTGACATTTGCTTTTGATTCCAGTCATTTCTTTCGTAGCCCAGCCAGTCGTGGAAACCAGATCAGGGATCAATGCGTAATCAAAAACAGTTGGGGATGAGAGGGGCACGCATAGCATGCGGGAGGGAAGGATGGGGAAAAGAGGGTGGTATATAAACGTGTTTTTAAGCAAAAGCACATTCATTTGTTTGTTAGTTTGTATGTTTAATTTTTGAGTTTGCAGATCGCATCAGCACAAACTCTACCATAATGCGTCAGATCATTTGCAAATGTGTATCATATCCGCTGCATGTGCTTTGTGGATATACTCTTCTGAAAAAAAAGAACATTCAAAGATCAATGAATGGGTTATCTTAAGCGTCTGAAATTTTCTGGTCTTCACCTGACAATAAACGTAAATTGCTCTGGCGGCAGAAGAACACGTTTGAAAGATACAGATAGATAAGCTTGTTGATAAAGGTGACAGCATGCACTGCGCCATATTTAGCACCCGAAGAAGATGTCCATAATGAAACTACCCCAAATTATGGGATGCATTACTTAAGTAGAACAAGATTTTTTTTCCATAGTAATTGATGGTAACGATGAAGACGACGATGGCCACAATAAAAAGGAAGACAAAATCGTCTACTTTCCAAACACTCTTGTACTGTCACCAGCATTTGTGCCACTCAGTCGACCAGACAGACTAGCGGTAGTACCGACAAAAGCTAACCACCACGGATCTGTTGGCCTCCGAGGTCGATGACTCTTCGTCCCTCTGTTTACTTCACAGAAGTGTACCATAAGGCGTGGAATAGAATAGCACGGTTGTCTTGCGAAACCTTTAAGCTGTTTATTCTTTCTTTCCCCTTTTCTCTTTTTTTTCACTGTCTTTCTCTCTTTCCCTTGCCTTCCTACCTCAATCCTATCTTCTTTTTTCTGCTTCCTCTGTCACCCTCTTTGTCTTCTTCTTCGAGAAAGATGACTGTTATCGTCGCTGTAAGCCATGCTTTCCTGTTTTCTTTTGCATCTTTTTTCAGCCTCCTTTATTTTTAGTACCATTATCATTACAGTCTTCTTTCTTTCTTTCTTTCTTTCTTTCTTTCTTTCTTTCTTTTGTTCCTCTCTTCCTTTTTTTCTTTCTTTCATCATCATCATCATCATCATCATCATCATCATCATCATCATCATCATCTTCTTCTTCTTCTTCTTCTTCTTCTTCTAAGTAGTAGTCAGTAGTAGTAGTAGTATTATTATTATATTATTATTATTATATATTATTATTAATATTATTATATATTATTATTATTATTATTATTATTATTATTATATTATTATTATTGTTATTTATTATTATTATTATTATTATCATCATTATCATTATTACTATTGTTATTATCATTGTTGTTGTTGATGCTGTTGCTTTCATGATTCCGTTCCTCCTTTTCTCCTTTTCCCTTTTCATCATATTTTCTTCTTCATCGTCATCTTGTTCTCTTTTTTCTCTCACTTCGTCTTGCCCATCTTCACTCACCGAATACCCAGTCCCTACAGTGCTATACTTTCAGCTACTCACTGGATGTCCTTCAGTCTTGTCCAGTCTGCTGTAAAGAACCAACGAATCTCTGAATGAACATATTTCACTGTTATCTAAGCACAGAATGCTCCAAAGGATTACCGATGGTCTGTCTTGAAAGGCCCCAGACCACTCACAAGTCTTTGCCGTCTCATGTCGTCGACAGAACAGCCACAAGCGTGCTGTTTTTCTCAACACGAGTATCATTCATCTCCGAGACGAGTCCGCCACACCAAATGACAGTGTATACTTTCGGTCTTTGCAGCACGCCCACTTCTCTCTCTCTCTCTCTCTCTCTCTCTCTCTCTCTCTCTCTCTCTCTCTGTTTTTATTTATAATAGGCCATTGCCCCTCATGAAGGGTGCATCTGGAAATCATTCAATATGTTACACGTTCAAAACTGATTCAATGCTTTACATTAAGAAAGAAGAACAGATCGTAACTTAAATGCTTTTGTATAGGGAAATGGACAGATTTCTACTTGTTCGTCGTTCATTATTTGAAGCTAGAAGTAAACTTAATCTGAAAAGACTTGGAAATCTGTAGTATTTTTAATGTATATAACGTTCTCTTATTTCGTTTAGCAAAGGACAGCACAGAACAAAATCTTCGTTCTCTTCTTTACATAATAGGCAAATCAAATCAACTGGGGTATGTAGTTTGTATTGACATCTTTACACAGCATCTATGGACGTGACCAAAGAGAGAACCCATCGAATTTTGGAACAGATCTGTGGAGCTGTACCAAAACCAGATCCAGGATTTAATACGCAAGTTTGAGAGAGAGAGAGAGAGAGAGAGAGAGAGAGAGAGAGAGAGAGAGAGAGAGAGAGAGAGAGAGAGAGAGAGAGAGAGAGAGGGGGGGGGGGGGGCGAAAAAGAGAAAATCCCGACCACACATAATTCTATTAAATCTATTGGATAGATGGAACATTAAAGACACGCTTATAAATATTCGTGATCAGGTCCGAATCAGAGTCATTCCAGGATCTGTTCGACTTTGGCACAGGCTTCTAGTTATACACAGACAGACAGATCTACTTTCTAGGTCTACTTTCTAGCACTCTTTTCCTTCCAAGTTTCTGCTCCCTCCCTCCACTCCCCCTCCCCCTCCCCACGGGAAAAGTTACCCCGCGCTTTCACCGCTTCTCAGCCACACCCTGAGGTAAACACACACACACACACACACACACACACACACACACACACACACACACACACACACACACACAAAGAATACGAATTAACTGTCGCATCAACCCACTTTGTCGAATGGTTTCGGACCTTCACTGTAATTAACGCAGGAATGAGGGGAAAAAAATGAAATAAAGGAACACATCGGCTGAGCTTTTAAGCATTAGCATTGGCTTGTTAGTGATGGCCCCACTTATTTGAAGCTTTGGTCGCTAGTTGTACACAATTCTAGATTGAAGAAACGTATGCCTCGCTTCCCATTGCCTTTACTGACAAGTGAATGAAAGAACACACACTCGCTCTTTGTGATTTCGATGCATTTTTACTGCCGTATAATTATATCCGAAATTCTTAAGTTGAAGCTTCTCAAACATTCCGCCTCTGCTGACAGTCTAGTCCCTAACTCGGGAGTGGAGAGGCAGGGGAGAGAGGAGTAGTAGTGGATGGTGGAAAACTGGAAGGAGATATTGCCACTCTAGTTTCAAGGTATCTCCCTCTTCTTTGATGTATTCAGTCTGTGTAGGTTATTCAGCCTGCTCTTCTTGCCCCTTAGCAGAGGCCTTGGCCACGTGTCTCTGACAGTTTTGCAGACTTACTGAACTTTTCAGGCGGGGAAATTGTCCTCGTGACAATAATCAATGCGTGAACACCACCTCTCTTAACAATGTTAGAGTGTCTATAAAGTCCGGGTCTCTCGCTCCTCAAAGACCTCTCCATGGGTATCGTGTAGGAGAGTTTTCTCTCAATTCTCTTCTTTTGTCAGCAGTTCTCTGCCAACTTATAACCTCTCTTTGTTGAAGGGTCTAGTTATCACGAAATGTGAAAGGCAAATTCTTCCAAACTTACAGAAGTTTCACAATGATTCGAGCCTGGGTTCTTCTACTTGAGGTACACTTTCCAGCACAGTGTCTGAATATGGCAGTGTTAGAGAGGGGGCAGAATTCCGAGTTCCCTCTTCGAAGTTCTTTGTGTACGTGTGAAAGCGCGCACAAGCCTCTGTGCTTACGCTAGCTGAATTTCCTTCCTATTCATCCCATTCTTTCAGTGTTTTGCGTCTGTGCTACACTGCCTCTCCTTTCTCTAAAATTTCTTGCTCCACATAACAAGCAAAAAATATCGCGCTGAAGCTCGTTAAACTTGGAGAGCATGAAACATTCGCGCACCGGAACTCTTAAGCTGATGCTGTAGCCTTCTTATCCTCTCTTCATATTTAGTACATTTTTTTGCTTCTCATACTTTTCCTTCTACTCGTCCGCATTTTCCTCCTTTTAATTTCACAAACTCTTTCTTCTTCTTCTTTCACCTTTTTTTTGCGGGCATATTATCGTTACCATTACAATTTATTAACGATAAAAGAGACTGTGCACGAACTTTGCTTTAGCATTTGGTAGAATTTTATTCTTATGAAGAGAATCTAGGCTGCAAAGAACTGCATGTTTTCCACCAGTTGCCCTGATCTTATGCCAGAACAATAAGCATGGCTCAGTTGCATCACTGGATTCCCACGTGATCTTACGTACATTTTTGGCAGGTATGGCAAATCTGGTGGATAACTTCCTGGGTTGGTTTCCAGTCCACTGCAATATCCTTTGACAGGAACTGTATTTGAATTTCTGGTGGTTTGATGTGTGTTTTCTTTGTAAAAAAAAAAAGAGTATGTCGACGGAGGACACAGATGACCACTTCTGCAAGCGTTTGAAAAGGGAAGGTTTTAAAGTCTTCATTACCCCTATGTGCCTTGGCCCACAGAGTCGTGGAACCTTGCAACAGGAATGCATGGCGAGTAGTGTGTGAATGGCACAGGGTGACTGGTGCATCACCTGTGGGCACAAGAGGGTAAACAAGACTTTAAAATCCTTCCCTCTTCGTCGACTGTCGGCTCAACGGCGCAGCTCTTAGTTCGCTGATCGATGTCGCGAGTGTGAGAGAGAAGTCCCCTTTGGGTCCAACATGGTCACTGCTATTGTAGTTGCCTGCCTTCATGTGTAGCCGTTCTGCTCATGACAGTGGATACCATGTAGCCCTACCCCCACAGCACAACCACCACTTCTTCACCATACCCCTCCCCATCTTTACACACACACACACACACACACACACACACACACACACACACACACGCACACACGCACGCACGCACGCACACACACACACGCACACACGCACACACACACACACACACACACACACACACACACACACACACACACACACACTGTATATTCATTTCACACATGGGTTTTCATTCTACACATGTATTCCGGTAGTGCTCGTGGATCATCTACACACTTCGCTGCCTGGCTTCTACCCTGTCTCTCGTACATAACCTAATCCTTAACCTTAACTTCAACTGTTTGAGCTAGTAATTGCGGGTGACGGTAAGAAAAATATAGTACGGTATATTGATGATATACCTCGTGTGTATTGCCGGGGAAAACATCTCAAGCTGCGGTTGGGGACTCCCAGCTAGGAGGTCGCACGTTCAATTCCCAGCATAGCCGTTTATTCGTGAGTTTCTTTTCTCCACCCGGCTCTCATCGAGAGTTGTTCTGCCCCACCCGGCTCTCATGAGAGTTGTTCTGCCCCACCCGGCTCTCATGAGAGTTTCTGCCCCACCCGGCTCTCATGAGAGTTGTTCTGCCCCACCCGGCTCTCATCGAGAGTTGTCCTGCCCCACCCGGCTCTCATGAGAGTTGTTCTGCCCCACCCGGCTCTCATGAGAGTTGTTGCTGCCCCACCCGGCTCTCATCGAGAGTTGTTCTGCCCCACCCGGCTCTCATCGAGAGTTGTTCTGCCCCACCCGGCTCTCATCAGAGTTGTTCTGCCCCACCCGGCTCTCATCGAGAGTTGTTCTGCCCCACCCGGCTCTCATCGAGAGTTGAGACTGAAAATGGGCTTAAGTAAGAAGAGACTGGGACACTGCATTGAGGCGTCTCTCTGAGAGTTGTCCACATTTTCTGACCAAACTAGAGGTGCCTGTTTCTCTTGTGCCTGGTTTGACACCGGGATATGTCGTAAAGGTAAGCGCAAACTACATGCTCTTCATGCTGTGCCAGATCAAGACGGAAATCCCTCTCCGCTATTCTGATCCTCATTGATCAGCAAAAAAAAGTTTCAAATTCTTTTGTTTCATGCCCTGCTCTTATGGTGACCTCAGCTTCGATTAACACTCCAAGTCCATGCCCTTAGTGAGGGTCTACAGGGGTCATCGGTATCGGCAAATTCATATGAGCTCTCACTGGTCGAGCGTGGTGGCACCCTCCGGAGGGAAAGCTGATTCACGCTTGCTCCACGTCTAAGCAACTACTGTCGTCGGTACACAGGGCTCAGTGGGTGGTGTTCTGCGTATGTTGCCTCAGAACAGGCGGCACTGAACTCCACCACACTGACCAGGCAGCAGAACAAAGCGTCTTCTCAGGTGGGGTGCCTCATGACGACTTGGCACTGCTTTCTTTTGTGGGGAGTACCAGTACCCGGGATGTAGTGGGGTAAGCCAGGCTGCGGCTGTGGCAGGGAGCTGGAATAAGCAGTGTGGGGTGGAATCCTACTGAAGTGACGGGAGAAGTGCCATGGAAGATGAATTAGAAAAAAAAGAAAGAAGAAAGAATGAAAGAAATGACGAAGGAGAAAAAAGTCCTGGGATGAAAAATATGCACTAATGAGGCACTTTTGCTCAGAAACTTTATGCAGAGTCAGTCACACTTTCTGGCGTTTAATGCTGAAAAGAAAGGTTCAAAATGTGTAAACTCATACTTTTCATTCGTCTTTTGACTAGCGAGTGTGACTATTTCATAAACATTCTTTCATGAACCAAAACGTGCACATACATAAACACACACGCACACTCGCATTCCCAGAAAGCTTATCGTTATCTGCCATGCTAATATAGGTGCGCTCGAGCATTACACCTTAATGTACCTCCAAAGGCACTCTTGCCGAGTGAGTGGCTACAGACTTAAATTTTCCCCTCCAGTTTTTAATGTCATGTCAGTGGTCTGGCGCCACCATCCATCCATCACCAGTCTGCTGCCATGTTCGGCTGCCACTGATTTTTGTCCCTAATTGCACAACGCCTCTGCCAACTCCAGCACAGCACCATGCAACCCCCCCTCCTCTCTCTCTCTCTCTCTCTCTCTCTCTCTCTCTCTCTCTCTCTCTCTCTCTCTCTCTCTCTCTCTCTCTCTCTCTCACCTTCATGTGTTCTGCTGTCCTATTTTGAATGATCTGAGGAGTCAATTTATTGATCAAAAATATTGTAAGCATCCTTCCTTATTTCGACTCTCATTACTTATGGCATCCACAAACGAAGCCACCATAACACGTTTTGATGTTTTCTTGTATAAGGCTGTTAGCATTAGAGGCTTAGTATGCGGATAAGAACTAATTGTTGTGTACTGTTTGATATTTAGTTACTTGAGTACCTGTTGCATTTTGATATAGATTTGATAGATTTTTTCCCCGTTTCTTTTTCGAAAAGGTTTGTTCACATTTCCCCCTTCATTATGGGCTAGGGCCTATATGAATAAAAAACATTCGTATCCGTATCCGTATCTCTCTCTCTCTCTCTCTCTCTCTCTCTCTCTCTCTCTCTCTCTCTCTCTCTCTCTCTCTCTCTCTCTCTCCAAATTTGTCGTGCCGTGCGTGAGCTCCTGTCTCTCTCCGTTCCGACTGTTCTGTCTTTATTTTCCAGCTGTTACGTAACAACTATAAACATCGCGCGTATATATATCGAGATCCTATATTACCCATTTGCACGCACGCACACACACAAACACGCACGCACGCACGCACACACACAAACACACACACACACACACACACACACACACACACACACACACACACACACACACACACACACACACACACACACTCTCTCTCTCTCTCTCTCTCTCTCTCTCTCTCTCTCTCTCTCTCTCTCTCTCTCTCTCTCTCTCTCTCTCTTATTACAGCCCAGCCGACCACAAAGTTTCTTTCAGGCCGTTACATATTAGGGGGTTGGGTAGGGGAAGTATCTCTCTGATGGAAAACAAAAACGCAACATACTTTCCACGCGATCCATGTAACAAAATTCATAACATGACAGATTATTTACGGGCTTCCTTGAGGCAGATAAGTCTACACTGAGCTGAAAGTGGCACACATTGCTCTTGGTATATCACCACTGGTTTATGACAAGCATATGAAAAAAAAAAACATGCATGTAAAGATGCAATCAAACATACATGAAAAGGTATATGGCCAAATCGATAATACAGGAAAGACACCAAGTCCCTAGATTATCTCAAAAGGAGGCATCTTGTAATTGTTTCACACACACACACACACACACACACACACACACACACACACACACACACACAACACACACACACACACACACACACACACACACACACACACACACACACACACACACACACACACACTTTTCATTTCTGTCGCTGTATGAACACTCACAGCTATTATCATCAAATCTCTCTTTTTTGCAGACGTCGATCGATTCGACATGTCCATCATCGATCAGTCAATAAGACCTCAGCTTTTTAACACTAGGGAAGGATCTTCCATGGAGTGAGCAACATCCCACATGATCGTTCTCCTGCCTGCGCCTTTCCTAGACACCCCACTGTGTGTCCTGCTTCCACACAGACGGCTCCTCACGGCTAACGTTGATTGCAATGCAGGGGGAGAGCACCGATCGATCGGGCTTTTCCCCTCTTGCCCTTTAGCTGGGTTTTGATGGAAAGTCCAGTTCCCTGAAGATGTTGTTTTATAAAGAGCTCCTCTCATGTTCCCGCTCTTTGATTCCGGCTCTATAACAAGCAACACACACCACCACGACTGTATTTTACTTACCTTCAAGATTCTGCGATGAGTGGATGAAAATTGGTTCGTGACCATCCTGAAGGTACTCCTAACTTATGCTAATGCCTCTTTGTGGAATAACTGCTAAAGTGAGATACAAGTTGTAAGAAATGCACAAGAATGTGACACTAGTGAAGTGAAAATACTCGCGCAAAAAATTTGATTTTGAAGAGTGCTACAGAGATTAGTTTACAATTTGGAAGTGTGACCCATTGAGAAGGTATTCTATTCGGTCAAATTAAGAACGTCAGCTGAATGTTTTGCCGTGCTAACCAAAGAAATCACACGATAGACGCAAATAACAGAAAACGGAAGATTATTTATCACAAAAATCGATTCGTCGCCATTCTGTCGAGTCTGCAGCCAGGAAAATCACACTGCATGAAAGAATTGTTTTCTAGTTGTTGTTTTTTTTCCCCTTAGTCTTCCTATGTCTAGCTAAATCACGACCATTGCGTGACAGATGAGTGATGTCTTTGTTTAGAGGAAACATGATGTTTTTGTGTTTATACACGAAACAAAACAAAAAACCTTCTCACTCTCGCCTGGAGTCTTTCAAGTGAAGAAATGCTGAAAACCGATTAATTGACAAGCTGTTCCGTGGCTGCTCTCGTACAAAGACAGGGCCAACAAGGTTTCTTCTCTGAAAGAGGCGAGCTACAGACCTCGCTGATTGCAGAGCCAGGTCTGAATGCAAGCCAATCAAGTCACTCCCTCGCCCTTTAATTTCGTTCAGACCTGGAGTCTGATTCCAGACAGTGTCAAAGCGTGGGGATTTCACTGGCCCCGGCATCCTGTAATAAACTTTGCCGATGCTTTTATTTGACCTTGGGTATATTACACAAAAAAACCGTTCTTTGTTTTATTGCTTGTTTTCAAACGTTTAAAAATCCTTTCAATAAAATATCAAACAATCTACATGTTAACTGATTAATACATATTGTGAAAACCACTTAATTTCAAAACTGGATAATTTCAGCTTCAGTTTATTTCATGTTCCGGCCGAAGGCACAGTTTCTCTCTATTGCAAAACGATCTGATATTCTCATACGGATAATTTCAACAACTGCTTAACTTGAAGAAAAAGCTTTTATTACCTAAATCTCAAGGTGATGGTGAAAGTCTGACCTTCTGCCAGAAACCAGTTTTTCAAGGACAAGAACAAGGTAGAGAGAGTTTTGTTGACCGACCCTCCTCTTCCAGACAGACTGGTTGGTCTGTTTCCTAAGTTTTCAGTGCATCATGCAGATCACGATAATTGCAGTGACATGGGTTGCCGATGAACCAGTCAATACCTCCCTGTTTCCTGCCATTTCATCGTGAGTTCGGCTGCCTCGGACCTCTGAAAGGCTCGTCAGGAAAAGATGTGTGTGTACAGATGGAAGCCATTCCCCACCATCAGCGTTCCGCGCAGAAAACATCACAAAAAGTGTTTTATGCATGGCCGGTGGTGGGCATTAACATTTTGTTCGCGTGACTCACATTCATTTTGATGCAAGTCAAGAAATACACCAGCGAAAGATTATGATTAATTATTATGATTATGATAAACTAAAAGTTATAGGGATCCCTTTATGTCTCCGAATTCATTAGAACAGTCGTGCTAATTTTAGGGCGATTGTGAAGCTGGTAGAAAAAAAAAAAAAAAACGAGAAATAAGCGGAGTGAAAATCAAACTCAGAACGGTTTGCTGTAGCAGCAACTGGAGCGAAAAGATGTCAATGAGACAAATTAATGATTATCAAGCCACTGCGACACTATTTCCCTTAGCAACATTGTTCATTTTGGCATCAAGGTCGATAAATCCATAACTCTATTTGAATTTTCACCGACTGATCCAAGAGAGATTGAAGAATGAGGGCTGCCTGCAGCATTCTGCTAGTATTACTCAATATCCCAAATCTTTAGATTTAGGGCACTCGAATATGTAATTTACTTCAATCTAAAGGCAACAGAGAGAGAGAGAGAGAGAGAGAGAGAGAGAGAGAGAGAGAGAGAGAGAGAGACAGACAGACAGACAGACAGACAGACAGACAGACAGACAGAGACAGACAGAGAGACAGAGACAGAGAGAGGCAGACAGACAGACAGACAAAGAGAGACAGAGAGACGTTCCCTTTCAGTAGGGAAATAATCTTCGAAACTTATGGATTTTACTTCCCTCCTAACAAAACAACAGCACAGTACAGTGTCAGTCCCCTGACACATTGCACAGCAAACTTGCGATGTGCAGAGCAATAATCCCATCCAGCTTTGTTCTTCATGGCTATGAACATTCACATCCACTCGTACTACCATCGGAAAGCTGGTTTAAGGGTGAAGAATGGCAACCCCGCCCCCTTTCCAACACACTGTAGTACAACGTAACGTGATGCTATTCATGACACCACCGTTTTGTGTTTTCATAATGATTTAAACTAAAAATGAAACGACCTAAAGTGAAGATTATTAATGAAATTACCTGTCACTACTTAATGAAAAGACCTACAGTAAAGATTATTAATGCAATTATCTGTCACTACTTACATATTTCTGAAGATAAACCACAGATTATTCGTGGAAGGAACGATCTTACGTTTCCCACATGGAATGTAAGAACATTCAGGCAGACTGGAAAACTGAAAGAAACGGCCCATG
>JADBJO010005948.1:112500-122500 GCA_016801955.1 Conus betulinus | reverse complement strand
TGGCGATGAGTGAATGTAACTGGCAGCAGAAAATCACATTTGAAATGGATATGGATAACACTGCTTTTCGATAGTGTTCATCAGCATGCCACCCACCCTATTTGTCATCCATGAAAGATTTCCATAATGATGCTATCCCATGTTATAAGATGGATTACTAAACTAGAACTACAATTTGTTTTCTAGGGTGGATAATGGTGACGACGAACACGATGATGGCCACAATGAAAAGGAAGAAACACGTCTGTTTTCCGAAAACTCTTGCATTGTCACCAGCATTTTTACCTCTCAGTCGATCTGGCACGAAAGAAGCTAAGCGCCATGGACCTGTTGGCCTCTGAGGTCGACGTCTCCTTTTCACTGTTTACTTCACAGGAGAGTACTATAAAGTGTGGAATGGAAAGTCACGGCTGCCTTGTGAAACCTTTCAGTTGTTCATTCTTTTTTCCCCTTTTTTTTCTATTCTGTCTGTGTTTTCTTTACCTTTTCTTCCTGCCTCAATTCTACCCTTTCGTATGCGTCTTCTTCTTTCATCTTATTTATCTACTTCTTCGAGAAATATTATTGCCATCGTCACCGTTAGCCATTCTTTCGTGTTGTCTTTTCTCTCTTCTTTCAGCCTGCTTTAGTTTTAGTGTCATCATCATCAGTCTTCTCCTTTCTTTCTTTCTTTCGTTCGTTCTTTCTTCTTCTTCTGCTTCTGCTTCTTTTCTTCTTCTTCTTCTTCTTCTTTCTTCTTCTTCTTCTTCTTCTTCCCTTACTTCTAGTATCATTATTCGTATTATTACGATTATTATCATTATGATAATCATCATCATTATTATTGTCATTATCCTCTGTTCGTATTCACCTCCTTTTAATCTTTTTCATTTTCATATTTCTCTACTTATTTTTCTTCATCTTCACTAATCGAACACCCAGTCCATAAATTTCAACACTCTCAACTGCCCACTGGATGTCGTTCAGTCCTGTCTAATTTCCTTTAAAGCTCCAGGCAATCTCTAAATGAAATTAATTCACTTTCCTGTAAAGCGCATTATGCTCATAAGGCTTACCAATGGTCTGTTTTGAAAGGCCCCCAGACCACTCACCAGACTTTGCCGTCTCCAGTCGTCGACGAAGAACAGCCACAAGTCTTCTGCCTTTCTCAACACGAGTAACATTCATCTCCCAGGACGAGTCAGCCACACCAAATGAAGGTGTATAGTGACGATCTGTACAACACGCCCACTTCTCTCTCTCTCTCTCTCTCTCTCTCTCTCTCTCTCTCTCTCTCTCTCTCTCTCTCTCTCTCTCTCTCTCTCTCTCTCTCCCCCCCTCTCTCTCTCTGTCTCTCTCTGAGCGCGCGTGAAGTATTATACTGAAGAGCCATTGATGGAATAACGTAAATGAAGCTGCCAAGTTAAGTCAAACTTGATCAGTTTCACAACACATTTCCTCTCGATTTCATCCAACCTGCTTACGTGTAGCCACGCAGACTGCCAAGAGATTGTTAGGACCGAATACACATTTTAAAAAAGAAAAACAAAACATAATTGAAGCATGCATTTATGAAATCATATTTTAAAAGGCACATCCTAACGCTTTAATGGTTTCTGACAGCAGTCTATCCAAAATTACCAATTCCATTTGCGTTTTATGTCTTCCATAAGTGTCAGTCTACTGCACGTTCTGTGGTCTTAAGTGCACACACACACACACACACACACACACACACACACACACACACACACACACACCACAGAGAGGAGAGAGAGAGAGAGAGAGAGAGGAGAGAGAGAGAGAGAGAGAGAGAGAAGAGAGAGAGAGAGAGAGAGAGAGAGAGAGAGAGAGAGAGAGAGAGAGAGAGAGAGAGAGAGAGGAGAGAGAGAGAGAGAGAGAGAGAGAGAGAAGGAATTATTCATTGTTAAGGTACTGCCCCTCGACAAGGGGGTAAAATGCGCAATCACCTATGACATAGAGATGCGCAGTGTGCCTAATTAATGAATAAACGCGAAGTATTCAAGAAGAACTTGATGATGTAACCACAGAACGCAAAAAAAAAAAATCTCAGATAAAACCCCAGCACTCGTTTTTGCGCTGAATGCGAGAAGATAAATGGTTGTTCGTTCTTCGTTTGTTTTGGGTTTTTTTTTTTTGGTCCTAAATGTTGTTTGTTCTTGTCTAAAGACGACCCAAGAGGTCCAAATGCATTGTGGTTTGTCCTGCAATCTCTTTCTCTGGACTGTCTTGTGGTGTTAAATACCTTTCTTTTTGAAATTTGCAGATAAACTGACAAATCCCTAGACATGCTTTTTCCCGATGCTGCCATACACTCAGGCGAATAATCTGAGTCGTATCAAGCATTCCTTTGAATAACTTAAAACAGGACAGCACAGACAAAATTCGTTTCGTCTGAACTGACAAACAACATGTGGAAAGATGGACGTGACCCAAGAAAGAAGCCATCCAGGTTTGAAGACATCCATGGTGCTGTTCACAGGCCAGATCCAGGATTCAGTCACCATGATTATGGGAGAAGGGGTGGGAGGGGAGGAAGAAAAATTCACGACCACATAAACCTCAACTAAATCCACTGGACAGATGGAATGTCACACACACACACACACACACACACACACACACACACACACACACACACACACACACACACACACACGTGTATGTATATAATGGGAGGGGCAGAGTGGTGGCGGCGATGGCAAGGTGGGGAGGAGTTCATTGGACATGTAGTGTAACCAAACACCTCTCCTCAAATGAGTTCTGTGAGGTGAAAAGGCAAGTCTACGTATTGTCATGTAACCAACATTGTCTAATTGTTTCAGACTTTCGCTTTCATTAACACCGGGATGAAGAAAACATCAGTAAAGATTATGTGCACTAGCATTTGCAAGTTGGTGATAGCCACACTTTTTCAAACCTTGGGTGGCTAATTTGGATGGAAATGTTGACTAACCTGTCATGTCCCTACCTTCCAGTATTTACAGCTGTACAATTTTACGAACGAAGTAGCATATGTGTTGCTCCCCATTGTCATAACTGTGAAGTAAATGAAAGGACACGTTCCTTCTTTGTGATTTCGATGTACTTTTACTGCTGTACTATTCTATCCGAAACTCCAGCTGAAGCTTCAGAAACGTTCTACCTCTGCCGACAGTCTAGTCCCTAACTTAAGAGTGGGAGGTGGGGAGGAGAAGGGGGGGGGGGAAGGTGATAGAATGGAAGAGATAATGCCTCTCCAGTTCCAAAGTCTCCCTCTTCTTTGATGTACTCACTCTCTAAATATTATTCAGCCTGCTCTTTTCTTCTTCCTCCTAAGCACGAGCCGTGGCTCTGTGTCTGTGACATTTTGTACACATAACCTAACTTCCCAGGTGGGGAAAACTGTTCTCGTGGCAATAATCAATGAAAAGTCAGGCGCATGAACACCACCCCTCTTAATAATGTTAGAGTTTCTCTAACACTCGGGTCTCTGGCTCCTCAGAGACCTCCACATGGGCATCGTGTAGGACAGTGTTCTCTCAGTTCTCTTCGATTCTCAGCAATTCTCTGACTGACAACTTACATCCTTCGTTGCTGAAGAGTCCTACTTATCACGAAATGTTAAAGGCAAATTCTTCATAACTTACAGAAGTTTCACAGTGATACGAGTCTGGGTTCTTCTCTTTGAGTTACAAATTCCAGCACAGTGTCTGAATATGGCAGGTTAGAGAATGGGTAGAATTCTGAGTCCCCCCCCCCCCCCCCCCCCCCCCCCAAAGTTCTCTTCTCTGTGTACATGTAGAAGCACGCACAAGCTTCTGTGCTTACACTATCTGAATTTCCTTCCTATTCATCCCAACCCTTGTGCGTTTTGCATCAGCACTATACTGCCTGTTCTTTCTCTAAACAATCGTGCCCCACATAACAAGCGAAAATATTGCGTTGAAGCTTGTTTGACTTGGAGAGCATAAAACAATCACGCACCGGAGTTCTTAAGCAGCTGCCACAACCTTCCTCTCCTCTTCTTATTTTGTACATGTTCTTCTCATCATAATTATGTTTTCATGTACTCGTCCACATTCTCCCCCGCCTTATTTATTGGAAAAAAACGCATTTATTCTTCTGTTCCTTTAACTTTTTTTTCCATATTATTGTTACTGTCACAGTTATCAATGATTAAAAAAAGACTGTGCGCACAATGTGTAAGCCTCCAGTAAAAAATATTATTCTTATTAAAAGAATCTAGGCAGCAAAGAATTGCGTTTATTCTACCAGTTGCCCGAATCTTATGGCACCGAATCAATGGCTCTGAAAAAACAATAGCCTGCTTTAGTTGCATTACTGGCTTGCCGAGTGATGTTACGTATATTTTTGGCAGGTATGACAAATCTGGCAGATAAGTTCCTTGGTTTGTTCCCAAGCCTGTGCAGTGGCAGGTATGACAAATCTGGCAGATAAGTTCCTTGGTTTGTTCCCAAGCCTGTGCAGTGGCAGGTATGACAAATCTGGCAGATAAGTTCCTTGGTTTGTTCCCAAGCCTGTGCAGTGGCAGGTATGACAAATCTGGCAGATAAGTTCCTTGGTTTGTTCCCAAGCCTGTGCAGTGGCAGGTATGACAAATCTGGCAGATAAGTTCCTTGGTTTGTTCCCAAGCCTGTGCAGTCTCCTTTGTCAGGGACCTTCCCCAAACTCCCTTTGGCTTGATGTGTGTTTCTTTGTGACCAGAGTATGACGACGGACGACATAGATGTTCACATGTGCCAGCTTTTGCGAAGTGAAGGATTTTACAGCCTTGTTTACCTTCTTGTGCCTTGGTAAAAAACAGTCGAGGAACCGTGCAATACGAATGAATGGCGAGTAGTGCGTGAATGACCCAGGGTGACTGGTGTGTCTCTTGTAGGCACAGGGGTAAACAAGACCTTCAGACCTTTCCTTCTTCGTCGTCTGTTTGGTTCAATGGTAGAGCTCCTAGCTCGCTGGTAGAGGTCGCGACTCCTGAGCATGCCACAGTCCAACATAACCATTGCCAGTGTCGTTGTCTGCCTTCAGATATTGTTCTGCTCATGAAAGTGCACACTAGATTGCCCCACCCCTTCAGCCCAAACACTGACAACTTCCACCATATCCCCACACCACACACCCACACACACACACACACACACACACACACACACACACACACACACACACACACACACACACACACACACACACACACACACACACACACACACACACACACACACGTCTAAGCAATTACTGTCGTCGGTATGGGACGTAGTAGCTGGTGTTCTGCCTATGTTGCCTCAGAACAGGCACCACTGAACACACCCAAGTGATCAGGCGGCAGAGCGGTGGCTCCTTTGATGGGTTGTCTCATGACTACTTGCCACTGACTTCTCTCTGTGGGGCTGCCATTGCCTCGGCTGTAGTGGGATCAGCCAGGCTGCAGATGTGATCGGGGAGCCGAAATGAGCAGCGTAGGTGCAATGCTACTGCAGTGGCACGGAAAAATGAATTAGAAAAAAAGGAAGAAAAAAAAGAAGAAAAACGAAAAGAAAAGAAAGAAAGACAGACATAAAGAAGAAAGAGAGAAAGAAAGAGAGAGAAAGAAAGAAAGAAAAGAACGAAAGAAAAAGCATCCTTAGATGAAAGGTATGTACTAATGAGGCACTTTTGCTCAGAAGCTTTATGAAGAGTCAAGCGCTCGTTTTCTAGCGTTTACGAGTTGCAGTTGCTCAATAAATGTTCAGAATGTGTAAACTCATACTTTTCATTTTTCCATTGACTACCGAGTTTGACTGTTACATAAACACTATTTCATGAACCAAACGCGCACATATACTCACAAACGCACGCACGCTAGCTTATCACCATCTGCCCTGCCAATATCAGGGGCTTGAGCATTACACCTGAATAACTCCGTCGTCACTGTTGCCCAGTCGGTGGCTACAGACTTAAACTTTTTTCCCTCAAGAGTTTAATATGACGTCGGTCGTCTGGCACCACCATCGTGATATTTTCTGACCATCCATCACTAGTCTGCTGCCATGTTCGGCTGCCACTGATTTCTGTCCCTGACTGCACAACGCCTCTGCCAGCTCCAGCACAGCACTATGCCACCTCTCTCTCTCTCTCTCTCTCTCTCTCTCTCTCTCTCTCTCTCTCTCTCTCTCTCTCTCTCTCTCTCTCCCGACCAGATTTGTCTTGCTGTAAGTGCAGCCCCGTTTCTCACTGTTCTGACTGCTCTGTCGTTATCTCCCCGCCTTTACAAAAGAGCCGCAATCACTGAGCATATACATTTTAAGGGAGCTTAAATCCTGAAATTACGTGTTCACGTGCGCGCACGCACACACACACACACACACACACACACACACACACACACACACACACACACACACACACACACACACACACACACACACACACACACACACACACACACACACACACACACACACACACAAACACACACACACACACACACACACACACACACACACACACACACACACACACACACACACATTCGTTTCTCCCTGTCTGCCTGTCTGTCTGTTTGTCTGTCCCCCCCCCCCCCCTCTCTCTCTCCCCCCCCCTCTCTCTCTCTCTCTCTCTCTCTCTCTCTCTCTCTCTCTTTTTGTTTTACAAACTATGTCAGGCCGTTAATTTGCCGACGGTGGGTGGGTGGGGGTGGGTGGGTAGAGTGACTTCTCTGGCAAAAAAAAAACCCGCAATATAACTTTCTACACACATCGATGCAACAAATTCATAAACATGGTACGGTATTTTGACATCCTTGAAACGGACAGGTCTACGCTGAGCTGAGAGTACCATCTACTGCTCTTGATATATCACCCCTGGTTTATGACAAACATGCCAAACATACATGCACGTAAAATGCCATCAAGAGTACATAAAAACATTATATGTGCAATTCAACACTACAGACAGGACAGCGACAGCGAGTCCCTAATTATACCAAAAGGAGGCATCGTGTAAATTGTCACACACACACACACACACACACACACACACACACACACACACACACACACACACACACACACACATACACTGACTGACTGAAACCATTTACGCGCGCGTGCGCGCACACACGCGCGCGCGCGCGCGCGCGCGCTTTTCATTTCTGTCTCTGTATGAACACTCACAGCCATTATCATCAATCTCTTTTTTGCAGACGTCGATCGATTCGATATGCCCATCATCGATCAGTCAATAAGACCTCAGCTTTTTAACGCTAGGTAAGGATCTTCCATGGAGTGAGCAACATCCCACATGATCGTTCTCCTGCCTGCTCCTTTCTCTAGACACCCCACTGTGTGTCCTGCTTCCACACAGACGGCTCCTCACGACTAACGTTGATTGCAATGCAACGGGAGAGCACCAATCGATCAGGTCCCCCCCCCCCCCCCCCCCCCCTCTTGCCCTTTAGCTGGGTTTTGATGGAAAATCCAGTTCCCTAAGATGTTGTTTTATAAAGAGCTCCTCTCATGTTCCTGCCCTTTGATTCCGGTTCTCTAGCGAACACTGCACACACCACGTCTATGCGTCACTTGCTTTCAAAATTATGTTGCGAGTGGATGAAAATTGGTATGTGCCCATCCTGAATGTACTCCTAAATTATGCTAATGAATCTGTTTCGAAAAGCTGCCAACTGCGGTAGGAAGTGCTAAAAAAATCAATGCACATAAATGTGTCAACACCGAATTCAAATACTCACGCAAAAAATGTCCTGATTTTCATTCTGAAGCGTGCCACAGACATGCGTTTATCAATTTGGAGGCGTGACCCGTGGAGTAGGCGTTCTGTTCAGTCAACATGAATTACGTCACCGGAATGGTTTGCCATACTAACCAGAGAATTCACACGGTAGACGTAAAATGTAAGAAAACCAAAAATGATTCGTGAAAGTAACCGACCTATAACACTTCTGTCGACTCTGCAGACTGGAATATCAAACTGTATGGATGGCTTGTGTTCTTTGTTGTTTATTTCCTTAACCGTCTCTATGTCTGGTTAAATCAAGGCCATCGCATGGTAGACGAGTAGTCTCTTTGTTTGCAGGAAACACGGACATTCTGTGCTTATACACAAAATAAAAAAACAAACACGTCTAACTCTCGCCAGCATTTTGTCAAGTGAAGAAATGCTGAAAACTGGTCAATTGACAAGCTGTCCCGTGGCTCCTCTCGTACAAAGACAGGGCCCAACAAGGTTTCTTCTCTGAAAGGCGAGCTACAGACCTCTCTGATTGCAGAGCCAGGTCTGAATGCAAGCCAATCAAGTCACTCCCTTGCCCTTTAATTTCGTTTAGACCGGGAGCCTGATTTCCGACAGTGTCAATGTGTGGGATTTCCACTGGTTCCAGCATATTCTAATAACTTTAGCAATGCTTTTATTTGTCCATGGACATATTACAATTGCTAGTTGTTTTTTGTGCTTGTTATCAACATTAAAAAATATCAACAAAACATCAAACGATCAATATGTTGATTAATCAATGTCGAATAATTTCAGTTACTGAACAATTTCAGTTTCCGTTACTGTCAGTTTCCAGCCAAAGGCACTCCTGCTCTCAGTTCTACAAGATTTGATCATTTCAAACAGCATACTTTTAGTAACTGCCGAACTTTAAGAACATTTGGGGTTCAATTTATTCCAAGGTGACGGTGAGAGTCTAACTTTCAGCCACAAACCAGCTTTCAAGGACAAGCCACAGAGGTTTGCTTACCGACCCTTGTCTTACAGACAGACCTGTGAGTCTTTTTGCCCATTCCAAGTGCGTCATGCAGATCACGTTGATTGCAATGACAGGGGTTGCCGATGGGCCAATCAATACCTCCCTGTCCCCTGGCCATTTCATTGTGAGTTCGACTGCCTCGGACCTCTGACCAGCTGATCAGGAAAAGGTGCGCGTGCAATTGGAAGGCATTCCCTGCCGTCAGCTTTCCACGCAGAAAATGTCGCAAAAAGAGTTATACGCCTGGCCAGTGGTGAGCGTTTGTTCTAGTGGCTCACAGTAAGTTTGACTTCAGTTTAATTTCAGAAACACACCCTCAAAAGGTTATAACAAATTCACAGTTACACGAATCCCTCTAAGTATCCGAAATAATCATGCCAATTTCACAGTGATCGTAAATTTGGATAGGAAAAGAGAGAATTCGGGGAGTGGAACTTAAAGTCAGAATATCTCGCTGCAATACCTGAAGCAAACAGATATATACGACACACAGATCATCGAAACAAAGCCACTGTGACACTTTTTTCTTACGCTGAGTGATTAGTTTAGGTATCAGCATTCAAACAAATTCATAATTCTATTTGAATCTTTACCAACTAAGATTCCGAAAAAAGTACAATGAGGGATGCCTGCAGCATTGTGTTATTATGACTCAATATCCCAGTCTTTATTTTCAGGGCACTCGAACACACGCGTGTTGTAATTAAAAATGCTTCGTAACGAGGCAACAGAGAAAGATAGGGGGGGGGGGGGGGGGGGGGGGGGGGAGAGGAAGACACACACACACACACACACACACACACACACACACACACACACACACACAACACACTGACAGACTGACTGACACACTGACAGACACACACACACACACACACACACACAAACACACAGACAGGCACACACACACATACACAGCAAGACAACACACACACACACACACACACACACACACACACACACACACACACACACACACACAGACACAGAAACTGGCTGACAGACTGACTGACAGACTGACAGACAGACTGGAGAGAGGCTTTAGGAAGACACACAGACAGACAGGCGGAAAAATGAAAGATAGCAAGACAAATTACACAGACAGAGAAAGACAGAGAGAGAGAGACCAGAATCCACACACGAGCGACAACCATGCTTGTGACAGATAGATATTCCATTCAGTAGGGAAACAGACACTCTTCAAAACATATGGATATACATCCATCTCCATAATATGATAACATTCCATGT
>JADBJO010005948.1:102500-107500 GCA_016801955.1 Conus betulinus | reverse complement strand
CCTGTCGATGGCGAGGCAGATACCACTTGTTGGCAAGACAGGTACGCGCCAGGGCAGGTCCGGGCTGGGTTTGTCAGAGGACAAGGACCTCAGTGGCACTCCGCCTTGAGCTGAACGTGTCGTGGAACTGACCTTTTCCAGCGGGTTCATTTGATCAAGTGGGACTCCTTGCCTGATTCGTATTCAGTCGTGAAGGTGGAGGCAATTGGCGTAGGACGACTCATTAAGGGTGTCTTTTAGAAGTAGGTTATAGGAGACACCATGTAGACATCTCTCCGATCTTTTTCTCCTTCAAATGGGAGTGTTTGTGAGGGGGGTCCCGCTCGAATGTGAGGGCGTGTATTTGTGATCATGCGCGCGCGCGCGCGCGCGCGCGCGCGCGTGTGTGTGTGTGTGTGTGTGTGTGTGTGTGTGTGTGTGTGTGTGTGTGTGTGTGTGTGTGTGTGTGTGTGTGTGTGTGTGTGTGTGTGTGTGTGTGTGTGTGTGTGTGTGTGTGTGTGTGTGTGCCCGTTGTCATTTGTACGAGTGCACTTGCCTAAGATCATGTGCGTGCATCCTTCCCCCATCGCAACCCCCCTTCACACACACACACACACACACACACACACACACACACACACACACACACACACACACACACACACACACAGATAGATAGATAGATAGATAGATAGACAGACAGACAGACAGACAGACAGATAGATAGATAGATAGATAGATAGATAGATAGATAGATAGATAGATAGATAGATAGATAGATAGATAGATAGATAGACATATATAAAGAGATTACTAAACATCTTTCAGGGCATTAGTCACTTTGTTTCCTGTATGTTGAAGTATATTTTTGTGTAATGTTTTTAAAGTGTAGGTTGTTTTTTAACCTTTACACAAGAGCTGGTAAAAGTTGCTCTTTAACAAACAAACAGAAAAACCGAACCAGACATCCCCTTTAACATTATTAATTCTTTCTTGTGAAAAGTCCAAATCTATGCTTCATGGAATAGAATAGCCTGTCGTAAATAAAGTGGTCGACAAGCATGAAAAAAGTCTTTCTCGTATTCAAAGAGGCTGAACAGTTGACTTCTTTGCTGGATGTTCTGGGGAAAGAACACAGGCAGGTGCCCGAAAAGGAAGAAGCATGTATGAACAATACACTTGAATTCAAATACGTCTGTGTCGTTTTACTTTTTTGTCTTTATCTAACATTGTAAAAGTATTACCAGCCGCCGTGGCGAAGTGGTTAGCGTCGCGGACTCCCGGGTTTCGAATCCCATCAGAGTCATGTGGGTTTTTCTGCCCCGACCGGCTCCTACCCAGAGTTGAGTTGAGTTTGCTGCGGACTCATTTGGGAAGACTGGGACCACACAGTCGAGTTTCATCCACTTAATGGATGCGTTTCTGAGAGTGTTGCTCAAATTTCCTGACCAACACTGCAGGTGTCTGTATCTCTCGGGCCTGGTTGACGCCGGGATATATTATGAAAGGAAGCGTAGAGTACAGCCCTGTCATGTAGTCTCAGACCGAAATGGAAATCCGTAGCATCATCATAATCATCCTCATTCTCATCGATCAGCATTAAAAAAAAAGTCAAATTTTGTGTGGCCCTTCATGCCCTGCTCTCATGGTGACCTCAGTTTCGATGTCCTCTCCACTGTGGTGGCCTTGGTTTGGTTCCGTCGGGGTCACCGGTATCGGCGAGTCCATGGGGGCTGTGTCGTTGGACGGACGTGGTGGCGCCCTCCGGAGGGAGAGCTCACTCACGCGCTCCGCGACTAAGCAATTATTGTCGTCAGTAGGGGGCTTAGTAGGTGGTGTCCTGCGTATGTTAGATCAGAACAGGCGCCACTGAACACCACTGAAGTGACTCGGCAGCAGTGCAGTGTCTCCTCCGGTGGGTTGCCTCTTGACGACTTGACATTGACTGCTGCCTGTGGATTGCCGGCGCCCGGGGCTGCGGCGGGGCCGACGACCGCTTGATCGCCAGATGAATTCTTCAGAATGAAAATTGATTGTGCAATCTCTCTCTCTCTCTCTCTCTCTCTCTCTCTCTCTCTCTCTCTCTCTCTCTCTCTCTCTCTCTCTCTCTCTCTCTCTCTGTGTCTCTCTGTGTGTGTGTGTGTGTGTGTGTGTGTGTGTGTGTGTGTGTGTGTGTGCGTGTGTGTGTGTGTGTGTGTGTGTGTGTGTTTTTGATCAGATTATCTTAAAATTCAATTTAAGTAGGATGCCACCTGTGGTAAAGCCTGATTTTTCAGCCCATCATCTATCAACCAAACGGGTTCTTGACTGTGAAGAAAAGCGCGGTTTTTTCCCCCACTTATCTAACCTCCTTTGATGTCTGTAAGCATTAAAGTGCATGTGCGTGTCTGCGGAGAATGCGGATGGAGATTATTTAATCAGACAAACCCGTGAACCTTCCTGGTTAGCTATCACTGTCATCACAGCCACAGAGCCACAGTTGTGGAGAGCTCTGCACTGGGGACCACTGACTGATTACCTACATGAGCCGCTACTTTAAGTGGGTAGACTCGCCAGCTGATGGTGTATATAAAGCCACGCAGCAACACACACTTTTGATGGGTGACCAAGATGAGTGATGTGACCTGTGGACTGCTATTCCATTGACCACAGAGTTCATGTGGACAATAGAATCACCCTCATCCTTGGAAGAGAGAGCGTATAGTGGACTTAGATCGTAAAGGGTCATTTTCAACAACACAAGAAGAACACTACCGAATAACGTTTGTATTCAGCATTATAAACATTGAATACCGTGACTGCTTTGTGATTGTACGATGCTATTATTTGATATGATAATGATGATGATGATGATGATGATGATGATGATGATGATGATGATGGCGATGATGATGATGATTGGCATTATTATTTTATTATTTCATTATCATCATCATTATTTAGAGCACTTATATAACGTCTGTCATCGGTTAGAGAGCAAGATCTCAGCACTTTACACTTGGCGTTCTCATTCAAACAACGGGCTGCCTGCCTGGGCAGACGCGGCTGAGAAGCTGCCTGCTGGGCACTACATTCAATCGTACCCCATGTCATTGAGTCAGAAGTCAGCCACTCAGTTTTACAATAATTCTTTCCATTATTCACGTAGGGTACATGCTGTAAGAATATGAGTCTTCGATACCAACCACCACACTGGCCTTTTTTTTCCCCCCAAAATGGCGAAATGATTTATAACTGACGAAACAAATCCCCCACAAACCCTTCTTCCAACTGATCGCACCACTGCAGTGCATGCCACAATACGACGCCATCAGGTTTGGTTTCCGCAGCTCACATCTGTACCTTCCAAAGAGGATTTTCTTGTCACTATTTCTCCGAAAGCACCTCCCATCGCTGGCGGGTTTTTTGTTTTTGTTTTTGTTTTTTTTTTTTTTTTTTTACGTGCGCTAGGCTCATGTTACATAATCATGACGAAAGTCTTAAACTCATACTACCACTGGAGGTGTTGTAGAAGGATAGAGAGGGAAAAAAAAGCATGCTCCGCGGTAGATTGAAACCACGGACCACGGACCACAGTACCGCCTTGCTTCCCGGTGAACGTTTGATCCACTGGGACATTATCCCACCTTGGCCAAAGCCAATACGTGTGCTCTCTCTCTCTCTCTCTCTCTCTCTCTCTCTCTCTCTCTCTCTCTCTCTCTCTCTCTCTGATTTCTTCACCTCAGATTTGACTGGTGTTTTGGTGCCGACTCCCTGTTCTAGTGCAGAGTGTTTTCAGACAACACCGCCTGCCTGCATGGGCTTGGCCTAACACGTGGTTAACATCCCATGCACATCTGTCATACTTCCTCCAGTTGTTTACCATTCCCAGCTTTAACAGTCTGCATGCATTTGCCGCCTTCACCGAAGTGCACAGCTAATGCCATGCACGATTTTGATGCAGGGCGCTCTGGATATAGCGCCATGAGTCAGCGCCACGTGAGGTTCTTGGTTAGCTCGGTGGTAAAGAACACAGTTTGCAATCGGGCGTTATGGGTTCGGATCTCTCTGATGTACAGTGTTCAAAAACTGATATTTTGCTGTCCGTCTTCAGGTGTTACCGTTCCGGTAGGGGAAAGGTTGGTGTCAGACAGGTTCTCTTTCCCGCTCCAACAGCCCCATTCTCATAGTGTTGTCATCCCCCTGTCTGCCCTGCCACCTTTGGTGGATGTGGAGGTTAAACATGAATGCAAACAATCAGTAAGACGATGATTTTGTGCCGTGGAAAATGATTTTTTTTTTCAGTCAGGAGATAATTTATGATTACAAAAGACCTTAATCCCAGTTGACCCAAAAGCGCTATCAGGGTCAACAAAATAAGACAAAAGATCTACAGTGTTCAAAATTGTCTAACGGATAATTTGTCGCCAGGATAAACAAGCACGTGTATTTTTATGTCTGATGAGAGGTTCTTTGAAAAGCCTTGTGTGCATTTTAAGACACCGACCGAGTGAAATATAAGCGACCTGTATATGCTTTCCTGTTTTTTATCGTTAGTGAAATTAAGCTACCTGTATATACATTTTTTTTTTAGTCGTTAGTGAAATGTAAGCTACCTGTATATACATTTCCTGCTTTTTTAGTCGTTAGTGAAATGTAAGCTACCTGTATATACATTTCCTGCTTTTTTAGTCGTTAGTGAAATGTAAGCTACCTGTATATACATTTCCTGCTTTTTTAGTCGTTAGTGAAATGTAAGCTACCTGTATATACATTTCCTGCTTTTTTAGTCGTTAGTGAAATGTAAGCTTTCCTGTATATGACATTTCCATTTCCAGCTTTTTTAGTCGTTTTGAAATGTAAGCTACCTGTATATACATTTCCAGCTTTTTTAGTCGTCAGTGAAACGTAAGCTACCTGTATATACATTTCCAGCTTTTTTAGTCGTTAGTGAAATGTAAGCGACCTGTATATACAATTCCAGCTTTTTTAGTCGTTAGTGAAATGTACCCTGTATACACATTTCCAGCTTTTTTTATGTG
>JADBJO010005948.1:72500-95000 GCA_016801955.1 Conus betulinus | reverse complement strand
CCAGCTTACAGGACATAGTTTCCATGAGACAGCTAGCTTACAGGACATAGTTTCCCTCAGACAGACAGCTTACAGGACACAGTTTTCAGGAGACAGCCATCTCAGAGGACATAGTTTTTCTGGGAGTCAGCGGTTATGCACCACTTTCTGACATTGTACAGATCCGTCCGATGAGACTTTCAACCAAAGTGAACGCATGCATGAAAAAAAAAGCAAAAAAAAACTTAAAGGCACATCGCATTCCACCCCCTACATCGTCTTCAGACATACGTGATGGAGTATGTTTACGGTAATTGTGAGAGTAAAATACAATCACATCTGTAGAAACCCAACATCCGTGAATCTCAGAGTTCAAGCGAAAGGATGAAGTTATCATCATCATCATCATCATCATCATGATTGTCTCGTCGTCGTCGTTGTCGTCGCTGTCACGAAAAGCAACAACAACATCGTAGTTACAGGAAAGGGGGCCATCTACATTTATCCATAGTTTAACTGAATGCCGCTTTGTCCATGTTCATGTGTCGCAAAAGCTTTGTTCCGACGATTATTATCTGTATTATGTTTCAGTTAGTCCCAGCTGACCAACAGCCACTAGCACCAACACGATTACCCGTAGAGAGATAGGACGTGTCGTTTCAAATCCTCTGCTTATCCCGTCCCCCACAAAAAGTTGTCGATTTAGGCTTGAAAACGCTCGGCCATAGACCGTCTACGTAAACCAGCATGCATGTTAAAAAAAAAAAAAAGACCAAACTTGAAATAAATTCAATGAAACAGCGATAAAAGCATACAGCAGCCACAGCACATGACAGACAGAAAACAGTACATGATAAACTAAATCAAAGCTTGTTAATACAAAAGCAATTCCATTATTGTCTTTCGTTCAGCACATTTATGGTACAAGGGGAAAAATGTCATTTTTTTTTTAACATGATTTGTTCTCAGTTTGTGTCTCGCTCTTTTTTTTTTTTTTTCTTTTTTTGATCTACCACGTAAACGAAACCAAAACAGTCCTGGTGTAATTTCATCAGTCCATAACAAAAAAAGGTCAAAAGACACTATCAAAGACATTTTACAACCGAACAAAAAATGTACAATCTGAATGGCATGTGAGTTCATGGGGAAGTTCTGGCAGAGCCTGTTTTCTAAGTGTGTTGGGCTACTTGGTGTGTGCGGGTATATTTTACTCTTTCCATAATCCATCCCAACGCTGATGCGATGTGTCTGATCCCCCCGTAAGCATTCATCTATGACGATGGTCTGCAGATACGCTGAACTTGCAAATAAGGAAAAACAACAAAACTGCTCCAGAGATGACCGTCACAATACTGTCAGCACTGCATTCCGCCAACAGACCTGCTTCTCTGAGCGAAGGGTGGAAGCAAGAAAAGGGTTTCACTTCTTTGAGAACAGCCGGGGCAGCGGTTCCCGTATACTTCGGGAACACAGATAGGCATCACAGTCCACACTCCCTTCACCATTCGCCCGGTACCCCCAATGTGTTCGGATGTAATCCCACTCTATGCGATTGTCCAGCTGTACGTAAGTCCACCAATGGAGACGGCACAATAACTGACGTCATCGCATCGACATAAATCGAAGATACCAAGGACAGTTAGTGAAACAGCCATATTGGTTATGCACATCCTTGTTATCAATCAATATACCAATCAACCAAACAGAAGAACTTTGAAAATGTACCATCGATAGCACAAAATCGATCACTTTTCCGTCAATGCACAGTTGTTGCAACAAGAAGCAGCATTTCACTTTAGTATTACTTTCTTTCATATCGTCTGACATATATTGATATATCATCGTCTGCATAGTCACAGCTTCAAATGACGGGTAACAATCGCGCATCGCAATACCACGAAAGATTCCTGCTGGCTGTCGCCTCATTCTGCACAAAAGCAAGAACTCGCATGGTTGAGTGGTGTGGCGACGTGTTGGTTTACAGTAGAACATAGCGCGCGCGCGCGCGCGCGCGTGTGTGTGTGTGTGTGTGTGGGGGGGGGGGGGGGGTGCACGCATGGCTTGCTTTTTGTATACTATGGCGTGGTGGTGCTATAGTGTGGCATGTTGTGATATTTTATGATATGGTTTGGTGTTGCTGGTGTGTTTTTCTATCGTAAGGTGTGGTATTGATTTTCTATGAAGTGGTAGAATGCAGTATGTTTGTTATGTGATTTTGTGCTGCGTTGTGTGATGTGGTAAGTTTTGGTAGCCAGGTGTAGTAAAGAGTGTTGTGATGTTTTCTTTGTTGTAGCATGTGGTTTAGGTTTCTTTAGAGTTGTGTGCTAAGGCGTGTTTGATGCTGTGTTTTTGAGGTCGTAAGTTTCTGTAGTGTGGTATGGTGCGATGTTTTTGAGGTCGTAAGTTTCCTGTAGTGTGGTGTGGTGCGATGTTTTTGAGGTCGTGTTTCCTGTAGTGTGGTACGGTGCGGTATTTTCGTGGTTTGTCATGAAGTGGTGACACTGATGTCAGCACGCCAAAGGTTTGGCAATACAGGTGTCTCTGCACAAAACGTTCGTGTGTTTGAGCTTTTCAACAAAAACCTCTCACCTCTGTCAATCTATAAACTTATAACTTACGATCATATCATAAATAATAATTTCACGAAAAAAGACACCAGCGCTATGTTTCTAAAACATGTGACCTCAATCAGACCAGACATTTAACAGTTAAAGCGTCAAAACGGCAGGTTATCACAGAAAAAAAAAAACGGTACTTCTCCTTTCCATTTCAGTGTAGAAAAAAAAAGTAAAGGTGGGAGACAGAAGGAGCGGAAAAAGAAAGGGGTGTGGGGGGGGGGGGGGAGGGGGGGGGGGGGGGGGGGGGGGGGTGGCAGCAGTGACGCCTTTCAAGCCCACACAGACAACATCCAGCCTTTCCAGCGGCTGCTGAGAAACGAACTGAAGAGACAGCTCACTGCCAGACACGTTTCTGTCATGTGGAAGTACGGGTCAGAACGTATTACCCTTTCTCGCCTCGTTTCGCGCAATAAAGATTCTCTTCTAAATTATGATGGGGGAAAAGAGTGGTTTTTTTTTCCTATCGCAAAGATTAGGGCGTTCCAGCGTCCAAACAACAAAGATGGTTTATACTGTATTGCGCGGCTTCATCTGGACTGGTAGCGAGTGGTGTCGAGACGGACGTGTATAGTTGTCTGGTCGCTGGCAATGGTTCAAGTACCAATATCGAGCCGAGCGAAGACTATATAACCACACCCAGAGCTCTCTCTCTCTCTCTCTCTCTCTCTCTCTCTCTCTCTCTCTCTCTCTCTCTCTCCGGACAATTTGTTGCGCATGGAACTGAATCTTTTTCCCGTTTTACACAGAACTAATGCAGTTTAACATATGGGAGCCTTAATAAACAAAATGAAATAGTACGCCAGCTAAACTATATTAAGGGAAGAATATGAGGCAACTCTAAAGATATTTGCCTGAAGCTTGCGGTTTACAAGCATCAAGAAGTCGCAGATTCTATCAGCCATACAGGCTAAGCAAATGCCAGTTTTTATAACATGTCTATTTTCTATCTGCTGAGGATAGCACTCTTGCTTATATGGGTAATTTTGTTTTCTTCAAACGGTCTGTAATAACACTTTTGAAAGCAGCGTTAAAATTATCATGCATTTTACATCCGCACAATAATACATCACTTTCACTATTATAAGTTTTATGATCATACAGTAGTCGACCATACAAGGCCTTCTCATTGAAAGCTGTATAAAGGGGAAAGAAACACTTATCATTTTATAGAAAGTAAGTAAACATATCTATCCACCGACTGTGTTCTCTAAACGTAAAACATGTTGCCTACACTACTGATATCAATTAGGAGGAAAGAAGCCTAGATCTGGCTGAAACCACTAAGCATTTCCCCGGATTATCCATCCCACATTAAGAAGGAAAAAGTAGTAAACAATTAACGCCGCAAACAATCCATCAAATAGACATATTGGCAGACAGTCAGGGCATACAGGACGGTCGACTGTTTGTATAGTGACATCACCTGCTCACAAGACAACGATCATAAAATCTGACTTTGGATGAATGGTAACAGACAAATTAAAAATACAAAATCCGTCGGGAACAAGCTCAGAAGTGTACTGCGCAAAGTTAAAAAGAACCGAAGACCACCAAAGAAAGACACATAATCTTAAAAGGCAGAATCAAAAAGAAAAAAAATGAAAAAGTGAATTGCTAGCTTAGATATTGCATATGGCGATAATACACTTTATGCTTAAAAAAAAAAAAAAAAAAAAAAACTCATCATCCCCACAGGGGAGACAATAAATCATACTACTTCACTCTCTCTCTCTCTCTCTCTCTCTCTCTCTCTCTCTCTCTCTCTCTCTCTCTCTCTCTGGTCAGTTTATGTTTGTGGGGCCTGTTTTGAAGGTTTGATTTTGAGGGTGGAGGTCTGCTGGAGACTATACCTGTTTGCACACTCGCTAAAGACAGACAGGAGAAACACCCAGGAATACACTAAAATGTGTCCTCCACTTCACCTGATTTCCGCTTTGAATTACATAATTATTCGATCTCTTCCTCCCTGTGCAAGGAATCGCTGAGACAAAAACCTGCTACGGAAGTACATTCGGAACAGACATCTTACGAAACCGGGTCCCACTGTGCCTGTCGTTTCCTCATTATCTTCACACCAGTGTTCTGATACCCTTTTAGTTCAGTTTCAGTGAGACAGCCATCCCTGCCTGCCAGTAGCACTAGTCTATATTTCTATATTTCTCATATCCCTTCTCTTAATGACGTTGTCAATATCTTCCTGTTCTGACATCTCCGAATCCTCCATAAAAGAAAAGCAAACTGGTTCAATCTGTTTGAGTATCAAATGCTTACTATGTCGCGTTACTGTGCTCATGGTGGAATGTGGCAATTTCTGATGCTGGCGGTGTCCATTATTTATACTTCAGTGATAGGGTAACAACGAGCAGAAGTAAAGGTGATGAATAACGACATCGACATACCAAACTGAACTGTGCAAGCAACCACAGCACAGCGCCACATGCATACATCTTATTGATCTGTCAATGCCGACCTTCCGTCAGAATTTTCCTACGGCCAGGTCCCTATGTTACCAGTTTTTTTTTTTTTCGTTTGTTTGTTTGTTTTGTTTTTTTTTGTTTTGTTGTGTTTTGTTTTTCTTTATTGTTGTTGTTTTAACATGCATGCGCTAGGATTGAAATTCGGTCTAGTGTCTCCCTCCCCGATCGTGAAAGCATTAAAGTTGTTAGCCTTTTTAGGTTTAGGGTCTGCTTCGCCAGAACATTAGAATAGCTACCCTTTTGGGGTCTAGGATCTCACTCGCGCGATTGCATAAGAACAGCTTCCATTTTAGATTTAAGGTCTCACTCGTGATAGCATAAGAACAGTTTCCATTCTAGATTTAGGGTCTAACTCGTGATAGCATTACAGTGATTAACCTTACCGATGCAGTTTACAGGGTAAACATTAACGTTCTTAATCGTTTATTTCCACAGCCGCTGAAGCTGCAAAATGGTGGCCATTTCTCTGAATCAGATCCAGTTTTCAAGATTCTGACGTTCAGTTATCTACTCTTTTAATCCCTGAAATCATTCGTCTTTATCAGTTTCTTCACGAACGTATCTGACTGAGAGCATCATTGAATTCCAGCGGATATCAAACATTCAGACTAACAACCAGTCTGCCGAACGGCTGATCAGACAAGACAGAGCAGACTTTAACATCTAATAATGCATGCAGGTCTAGCACTGTCCCTGCAGTACACCGAGCAAACAATGACAGTCAAGTGTGAAGAAGGAAGAGAGAGAGAGAGAGAGAGAGAGAGAGAGAGAGAGAGAGAGAGAGAGAGAGAGAGAGACAGAGACAGAGACAGACAGACAGACAGACAGACAGACAGACAGACAGAGAGAGAGAGAGAAACACACACACAATCGCGCGCGCGCGCGCGCGCGCGCACACACACACACACACACACACACACACACACACACACACACACACACACACACACACACACACACACACACACACACACACACATACGCGCGCGCACGCAGGCACGCATTCACTCACACACATACTCACACACTCACGAATAACTGCACGCGCGAACTGAGCCATAGAAATGCAAAAAAAAAAAGAGAGATCAGTCAGACGCACGCAGAAATAGAGAAACGCCGGAACCAATCGATATACAGGAATAAAAAACAAACGACCCAAGAGAGAACACCACCGGTCACTGATACCGAAATGGCAAAGAGCAGAGCCATCACCATTAGCCAGGATATTGGGCAGGGATCATCACTGCAGGGGATTCACGACAGGTCAATGTCATGAATGTTACAGGGCACATTACATCACGTGCGGTGCTCTGAATGACTGCACGTGTTGGCAACAAGAAGTGAGATTCTCCAGAGGTAACCCTATGATACCAACTGACTCTGCTGTCACATGTTGTCCTTTCCTTACTTTCTGATGGCAGAAGGGGTAGAATACATTCAGAAACACACACACACACACACACACACACACACACACACACACACACACACACACACACACACACACATCCCACAGTATGAGAACAACACTCTTTGTCAAAGAAAGGCAGAAACAACAGATTCAAAGGGAAGAAAAACTGCTAGGTCTCGTAGAATAGGATTCACTGCGGGCAAGAGATATTATCACAATGATTACAACAATGTGTTTTGCCTTTCTAGAACACATATAGTTCGAAACTTTGCTGTTTTTCTTCCAATAGGATTTGTTGTTCTTGTTCTTGCTTTCCTCGATGTTGCTTCTACATGTGCGGATTCACAGTCACTTGTAAGTGTAGTGTGTGTCAAACTTTAAGACAGCCTGATAAGTTTGTTGTGGTGGCGGTTGAGAGACATTTCAACACACTATACGATTCTGTCTCTCTTATCTGAATCACAAAGTGTTTTGAGACAGCGCTTAAAATACATGAATAACATACCCGATCTTTCTCCATCATCTGACCATTGTTTTTACCCTCCAATATGAAGAAACTAGGCAAACAGGCAGTTTAATCTGGCCCGTTAGTCTCGGTTCCACAAACGATAAGCCAGTTGTGGAAACAATCTCTGAACTGCCATCGCCTTGAAGGAAAAGCATTTACTTCTCCAAAAAAAAAAAAAAAAAGCAACGAAAGAAAAGAAACAAACAAACACATATTTCATTAAAATTCGGAGCATATTAATTTGAATACTGATAGCCTTGAGGCACTTAAATCAGGACCAGGCTGGTAACATGCCTTCTCAGGTGTTTTTTTTTCCTCCGAAATCAGATTTCTTTAATGGTAAAAATTAATCAAAAACAATGCAATCAGAAAAAAAAAACCCATTTCAACCACATTAGCAAATATTACTGCAGGACGGTCCATGGGTAAAGGTTAGCGAGATTAAACTCTCACTGTTCATCACCTTAGTTCCTCGTGAGGAACAGCGTCTCTCTTGGACTCTCAAAACAGTGGGGCACCTCATCTGTTTTCCTTCATCTTTTGACCTTTGTCAAGAAATGACGATCAACTTTTCCGCTCATTGATTGTTTATTTTCCGAAAAGAATGGATCTTTATCACACGCACGCACGCGCGCACACTCACACACACACACACACACACACACACACACACACACACACACACACACACACACACAGGTCAAAGGACATCATGAGCAGCCAGAAAGGGATATACATCCTAAGATTCTGTTCTACACCCACACACTTTTCGCCAGAACTCTTGGGGGTGTGAGGACGGGGAGGGGGGATGAGTGGACAGCTGTGAAGGGGGGTGGGGGGGGGGGGGGGGGCACACACACCGATGGCGTTATGTAAACATATCCATCGTCTCCAGTCTTGCGGTCTCCCGGGACAGAGGGCAACGTGTTCAGTTCGTTCTCTCACAGATGCCTCTCACAGGCACTGCTGACTGGGGAGAGAGAGTGGGCGGCGTGTGAAAAAGAGCCTAATACATTCTGTTGGTGACCTTTCTTCACACAGTGGGGACGTTGTCCGATTCCTTTTCTGTTCCCATACAGTTGTCTCTCGGTAATTGATTTTTTTTTTTTTTCTTTTCACGCCTGTCTGTCTGTCTGTCTGTCTGTCTGTCTGTCTGTCTGTCTCTGTCTCTCTCTCTCTCTGTCTCTCTCTCTCTCTCTCTCTCTCCTCTCTCTCTCTCTCTCTCTCTCTCTCTCTCTCTCTCTCTCTTTTTTTTCTTCTTCTTCTTCTTCTTCTTCTTCTCCACTTATCGCTGTACATCCTCCCCTTCATACTTCTCCTCTTCTTCTTCATTACTTCATTTTCCTTTTCTTTCGACACAAAACACACAAATGCAAACGAGCACAAATGGACACAAAGAAAACACACCAGCTGAAAACAAACAAACACACAAAAGAACAAGTGGACACAAAAGAAAAACAAGTGGACAAACAAAAAGCAAACCAAACTTCTTCTTCTTTCTTCTTCTTGCGAATTCTACTCTTTTTCTCTCTTCTTCTTTTTTCTTCTCCGTCTTCTCTTCTTCTTCTTTTCTTCTTTTTTTCCTTCTTCTCTTCTTCTTTTCTTCTCTTTCTTCTTCTTCTTCTTCTTCTTCTTTCTTTCTTCTTCTTCTTCTTTCTTCTTCTTTTCTTCTTCTTCTCTCTTCTTTCTTCTTCTTTCTTCTTTTTTCTTCTTTTCTTCTCCTTCTTTTCTTCTTTCTTCTTCTTCTTTTTCTTCTTCTTTCTTCTCTTCTTCTTCTTCTTCTTCTTCTTCTTCTTCTTCTTCTTTCATCCTCCTGTACGACTGATTATAAGCAAACGCGCGTTCGCATAAGTGCACAGACACACTGACACACACAACATTCCCAAGTAACGTGTGCTCGCGAGTGGCACCGCAACCAAAAACCACATACTCGGTGTGGTATTTGCTGTTCAATTCATAAATAGCGTATGCAAAACAAAACAAAAAAAAACAAAACAAAAAATGAAGAGCGAAGACCGTCTGGTCTTTGTTGTCATTTTAATATTACCCGTGTTTGTCGTTCTTTCATTTCACATCGTTGAAGTTGGCCTGATTAGCTTCATCTTCATCTGTGTAGTGTCCGCAATCAACAGTCTGATTATTTTGACACTTGCTTTCGCTTTCGAATTTAATCCATCCAATAACAAAACAAATGCGCTAAACTAAAAAAAAAAAAAAAAAAGAAGAAGTAAAAAAGAACCTGTCAGAGTAACAGTCGTGAGAAGCCATACTCAGACTCTGTGCTCGACAGCTCTATGCTGCTATATCCGTCGGGGAGGAGGAAAAGAGTTAGACTGTGACAAACCTGGGAAGGGTGGAGGGAGGGGGTTGCGCCGGGGTACACTGGTAGAGAATGAAAATAAAGCACAGTGGGGGGAGGAGGGGGGGAGGGGGTTGGACGGGACAAGGAAGGCACATGAGGAAAACCCATCGTGCCAACCGTTCCTCTTTCGCATCGATTGCAGACATCAATCATTCCAAAGCAATTTTCAATTTCATATTATCGATCGCCGGCCCCTATCTCGCTGAAAACTGGATCCGTCATCTTCTATTCCCAGGCCCCACCGTTGCTATGTCCGCCATCGAACAGCAATATATACTGGATCACTCTTTAGTGACGGCTTCTCTACGCCAGTCGCTCAAAGGAAGCTATGCTTTGAAAAAAAAAATGGTAATATGAATTTCATTTCAACTTAAAAAGAAAAGAAATAACAAGTTGTTGCCCCAAATAAGAAAAAAAAAGAATAAAATTGCCTGGGAGTAGACCCGTGAATATTCAGTTTTTCTCTTTGCTTTCTGGTTGTTTTTACGTCTTTTTGGAAAGCATTGCTTTCTGTTCCATGTTCTCATTTCTAACTTCCCCCGAACGTCAAACATGACAACACAAATTGTTGTGATCATCGAGCTCAGGAACTGATGGGCACACTGACGGGACTCGTCAGGAAAGAATGGGGAGAGCTGCACGTGCGCACACACACATGCTAATAGACAGATAGACAGACAAATAGAGAAATAGATAGGTGATTGACTGATTGGTGACTGAGAGAGAGAGAGAGAGAGAGAGAGAGAGAGAGAGAGAGAGAGAGAGAGAGAGAGAATAAACTTTGCGTGTATGAATATGCACGCGAGCGAACATGTGCTGCTGGTAGGTGCACATACATTCGCTTTGTACGCTTATAGATTATCGTTCTTATAGAGCACCTATAACAGGAGGTAAGTATACGCAGATAGATGCCAAGATTTACGTAGCGCCCCGGAACTTCTCTTGCAGGTGTGTAGCTCTGCTTGCAATTAGCCCCATTACGCTCATTACGATTAAAATTGCATGGGGAGATCATGAATGCTACTCACGTCCAAGATGTCTGAAAAAAGGAAAGAAAATAGTCTGATGTTTTGCTTGATGTCGGAAAACAAGCTGATATTGCAATGAGAAAGGGTAAATGTCGAGGTTTTTTTTTTTTTTCTAAAACGAAATAAATAATTCCTAATGTTGCAAAAATGGTTTGAAAATGAATTTGAATACTGTTTATCGAGGATAATGTTAAAAAAAAAAAAGAAAAAGGGTACAATTTCGGAGCTTGCTTAAAACGTGGGTAATTGATAGAGTCAGAAGTCTCGTGCGAAGAAAAAGAAAAGATGGCATCAAAGCATGAATACATATACATCAGAAAACGTGACTGGAAATCAAATGGAGCGAACACAGACGTATATGGAAGCATAATACCTGTTAACTATAGTATTTGAGTCGAATTATGGGAAGCATTTTTTAAATCGATTATGACATGCTTCAGTGAATTCTGATGGACAAGGAAAACCGCACCAGGACCTAAAGGTGAAATCACACCTGTGAATACTTTTATCCAGGAAACGCTTGATGAAGCTTGTTTCAAAACATGACAGAGATCATGATTATATAAAATCTGTGGAGATATCATTGCATTGTATTGAGGAAAACACAGCTTGTGGTCTACTTGGCTGTAAAAGAATTTACTAAAACGAGCCTTCACAAGTTTACCCTGTGTTCTTTCAGGTCCTCGCATGTATCACCAAAACAAAAGCAAGGAAATATAATGTCGTCACATTATATTAAAAGGTGAAGAACGACGAAATCCGAAACACTGATGACATAAGTTTCACGCATCAGTACCTTGTATATTATCATTTACATTTTTCACGGTTCAATCCCAGATCAACCTAACAGTTTGACCGATTTACTGACGTTCAGCGTGGACCGAGAGGAAACCGGTCTGGTAAACTCCAGCTTGTAATTGCCTGTGGGGATAGTATTAACGGACATGAACAGAACAGATAAAACGACGTAATCTTGCTTGATTTTCTTCAAAGCTTTGACAAAGCGCTCAATGAAAGTTCATAAACCTTATCAATCTGCAATTAGAGTAAGATGTCTAAGTTGAGCAGATCCTTTAGAGCACTTCTAAACGGGAGAGTGCATAAAGGTTCTTCTCCACGAAAAATGCTAAGTACTCACCAAAAGTTTTGTTGGACGTTTTCAGAGTACGATACTTGGTCCTTTGGTGTATAAACTACACAAACAGCAAGTATCAACACGAACATTACACAGATGATATCCGAAAGATACTCTGTTCTATTATACAGGCGCAAGTCAAAAACCAAAGAACATGCAGACAGTTTGCATTATGAAATGAGCAATTTGCGAAGCCTGAAAGAAAGTGGAGAAAATGAAATATCATCCACAGGAAATGAAATATGGGAGATAACTCATGAAACGAAGCGCCATACACACGGAGAGTTCATGAACAGCAAATGTCATTTTGCCCTGGGAACGTCAGACAGTTATGGAAAGAAATATATGTTACACACCTGCTATGGACTATATTGACAGTGAAAGGGGTCATTATTCACAACGAGAATAGCAAAGCTGGAGAGCAAAGCAGTTGCATTAAAAAAAAAGTTTCTGTAATGATTATTTCCATTCCAGCACAACAGCATTTCGGCAGTGAAATAGATGCTGGGGGAAAGAAGGGTAAGAAAGAATGTAGTTTCCCAGAAGCCAGCAAGACAAGCCCCGATCACTGTGCCTTTCCAGATTTCAACACGTATAACAACACCAGAAGAAAGCAGGCTTTTGTGATTTCCAAAATTCAGAACCAAACGCTGACTCGAACTTCCCCCGAGTCGAACATGAGAGTGACCTAGATTGCCAGAGATGAGAAAAGCTGGTACAAATACTGACGTTTTTAAAGCAAGCTGGTTACATCGCGCGTTATAAAGTCATTCTGACCCTTTGAGGTGCTGTTAGTTCCAAAGTCCTACAAAGTCACCAAACACACTGTTACCTTGATCTTTAAGAGGAAATTGCGGATTTAAGAGAAGGCAAGAAGAGGGAAAAAAAGAAAACCAACATCAGGAAAATGAAAAAGTGGAAGAAAAACGAATGAAAGAAAAAAAAACAGAACTACGACGAAAAACCCACAGTCTGTCAGTGGCTGATTGCATGATCAAGTCAAATTGATTGTTCTGAGAGTCTAAATTCTGCTACAATGATTGGAAAATGAAAACAAAAAATTAAAAAAAAGAAAAATGAAAAAAAGTTACAACAAAAAAGCGAAAAAAATAGAGAGGTGAAGGATAAAAAAAAAAAAAAAGTGACGAAGAAAGAACAAAGGTAAAAAAAAAAATTAACAGACAGACAGAGTAAACGAACGTATAAATGAAAGAATAAATTGAAAGAAGGAGGTCAGAGATAGATCGAAGAACAAAAAACTCAGGAAAAAAAAATGTCAGGAAAAGGTATTTTAATGAAGTAAAGAAACACAAACAACAAAGAAAAAAAAAAAAAACGAAAGAAACGAATAAGCAAAGCAAACAAAGAAACGAACCCCCTCATCACCAGTCACTCTGACACGCTGCCACTTCACAAAACTCAGGCACGCATCGCAAAGCATCCCCAAACGAGGCAGAAAACCCCCAAAACAAAACCCAGACACACACTACGCCTTGGTCTTCAGACAGCGCACGCCCATCAGTGATAGGCTTAAGGCCCGGTCACACGACAGTGTTTCTGAGTAAGACACGTGATTCAAAGGCGCTCCGAACAGTAAGAAAGATGAGCGTGACGAAGCATGCCACGCGATGAAACGTGTTGGGCAAGTGTTTAGCTGTTACACTGCGCAGCTGCATGACCGACCGTTCATAAAATTCACTGCCCGTTTGGTCACAACTACCTGTTTGGGGCTCACCGTAACGTTCGAACTTCGTTCCACTGATAACACACTATTGGATTAAAATTAATCACAAACTAATGTTTTATCATACTGAGAATTTGAATTGGGACAGTCCTGATTCAACTGTACTCTCAATACCACGTGAGGCATAGGCAGGTGTCTTCCAGAACCACCAAGACCAAGAAACAGATTTTGCCAAACGTTTAGAATAGCTTCTGAACCTATTTCTTGCCAAAGCATGCCAGACGGAGGACGCAGGAAGCGTTGTGCTGCACGCTTGCTGCTGGCACCAAACCCTATTTCACGACAGGCGTATGACATAGGCCTTTAACGAGCTTGGCATTCCTCTTCCACCCCGTGCTAATGGGAAGAGGAAGGCCAGATGTGCAGGTTCTTTCCGCACCTGTGAACGTGTAGATCGATAATGGGCCCCAGGTGGGTTCCCCTCACAGTCTCACAGCAAGCTGCTAGGGAGTGTCTTTCGTCTTTCGTGTGTGTGTGTGTGTGTGTGTGTGTGTGTGTGTGTGTGTGTGTGTGTGTGTGTGTGTGTGTGTGTGTGTGTGTGTGTGTGTGTCCGTGCGAGCGTGCGTGCGTGTCCTCATGTGGAATCTTTCTTATTTGTGTATTTGTGTGTGAGCGTGCGTGCGTGCGTGCGTGCATGTGTGTCTGTGTGTGTCTATGTGTGTTTGTCTGTGTGTGTGTGTGTGTGCGCGCGCGCGCGTGTGTGTGTGTGTGTCTGTCTGTCTGTCTGTCTGTCTGTCTGTCTCTTTGTTGGCGGGTTTATCTATCTCTCTCTGTGTAACAGAGCAAATGCGTGTGTGTATGTATGTAACTGTGTGCGTGCTTTGTGTGTGTGTGTGTGTGTGTGTGTGTGTGTGTGTGTGTGTGTGTGTGTGTGTGTGTGTGTGTGTCTGTCTGTCTGTCTGTCTGTCTGCCTGTCTGCCTGTCGGTCTGTCGGTCTGTCTGTCTGTCTGTCTGTCTGTCTGTCTGTTTTGTTTGTTGGCGGGTTTATCTGTCTCTCTCTGTGTAACAGAGCAAATACGTGTGTATGTATGTAACTGTGTGCGTGCTTTATGTGTGTGTGTGTGTGTGTGTGTGTGTGTGTGCGCGCGCGCGCGCGCGTGTGCGTGCGTGCTTGCGTGCGTGCGTGCGTGTGTGTGTGTGAACAAGACCAAGAACATATTTTATTGCCATATGAAAACCAGAGTTTTTGTGGGGCACAGATGATCCAGTTAAGATATGCAATGGAACTAATTGCAGCGTCGTCACATCTTGCAACGTAACACTAGTAGCAGAAAGAAAAAGCATGGTGTGTATGAAGATCTGATGAAATTTTCTGTCTCCGAAGAGAAAAACACAACAGGATATACTGGGCAGGCACAGGTAGAAGCAATCCAATAATATGAGATCCGAGGGTTTTGTCATTTTCAATCTTTGGTGGGAAATCGTTTTTGAGATCTTTGTCACTAGGTCATAAGGTTGTTGGTAAAATAATTTGCAGTCATCGAAAAAAATGTAATTCGTCCTCAACAACGTGGCATGTCGTGCATAATCTGTCTTTTCTGTCAGTGCTGGTATAACGGCCCCTCTCAATTTGGAGTTCATGGGCGCTTATTCGTAATCTGGTTAGTGCTCGTCTGCAATCTGTGTCAATGTGTTGCCCCAAATAAGCCGCCTGTTTGTATTCGGCAGCAACTGTGGCATAAAATTTGCGTTTGGGTGTGCTTTCGTTCTTTTGCTTCTTTTAGAAGTTAACATAAAACTTTTTCCAGCTTCGCACGGATTAGAAACTTCAGGCGAGTCACACTGAATGTACCCTGATTTTCCCAGACTTGCTCTACGCCTATCGTTGACAAGGTTTGTCGCATAAATTTCATCCATTTGCATTTGCTTTCTCTACGGTTTCCTGAGAGATCATTGACTAATAAATCTGTTGTTGATAAGAGTCTTGTTCTGACTCTAACAATTATGTGTATTCAGAATGCGATTGTCTGGTTATCACTTTAAAAGTAATCGGGAATCTCGCCAGTTCGCCCCAAACCGGTAATGTCATAGCTTTCTATGAACTCTTAATAATTGCCTGCAGAATATAATGTGTGTATTTTCATGTGGGGATTTGTTTGCCAAGACAAGTTTTGAACAAATGCTGCATTTTCTTTTCTTGACATATTTCATCATTGTATTGGTAAGAGGGGTGTGTGTGTATGTGTGAGTGTGTGTGTGTGTGTGTGTGTGTGTGTGTGTGTGTGTGTGTGTGTGTGTGTGTGTGTGTGTGTGTGTGTGTGTGTGTGTGTGTGTGTGAGAGAGAGAGAGAGAGAGAGAGAGAGAGAGAGAGAGAGAGAGAGAGAGAATCTGTCTCTGTGTGTGTGCGTGTGTCTGTCTGTCTGACTCTCTGTCTTTCTGTCTGTTTCTCTGTCTCCCTACGTCATTCTTTGAAGTATGTATTCTTACATCTTTTCCTGCCGATGTAAGTGTGTGACCACCCCCCTCCTCACCCCACCTGTCTCTCTCTCTCTCTCTCTCTCTCTCTCTCTCTCTCTCTCTCTCTCTCTCTCTCTCTCTCTCTCTCTCTCTCTCTCACACACACACACACACACACACACACACACACACACGTTTAGATAGGTGTGTTGGAAGAGGGGGGGGGGGAGGGCTGGGTGAGTGGGTGGATGGGCGAGCGTGTGTGAGTGTTTGTGTAAATGCACAACCAGAGAGAGAGAGAGAGATGGGGGAGGGGAGAGAGAATGAGGGAGAGAGAGTTTACGGGAATGGGTAAACACAAAGCAAAGCAGAGAGACTGCCGGCAAAATGCAGATAAATGTCAAGGTGGAGTGCATTTGCACCCGTCTTTTGCGTCACGTCATGACAGGAAACACAGTTCTTACCTGCAGGGGGCTGGAGAAAAGGTCCAGGCGCGCACCGAAAAGGTTGCTTCCCTTGGGACATGCAAGTAACTGAAATGTTGGCGTTTGCCTCATTAGACCGATTCAAGATACCGCTTCGTAGGCCAAGTTGTAAATGTAACTTCATATTCATGGTCAGCGGAAATTTTGTCAGAATCTCACTGATAATAAGAGCAGGTCCCGGATCCGTATTTTGATCTGGATCCACATTGAAACTGATGCCCTCGCCCCTAGGGCAGTTTCTTCTTTTTTTTTTTTTTCAGTTTCATGAAAATCAGGTCCGTAGTTCTGCCTTTTTCTTGTTGTTGTTCTTTCTTTTAAAAATAGATTTTTTGTTATTATCGTTCTAATTGATCCTGTATGTGTGGCTGAATTCGGATCCAAGTACGGATCCACACAAACATTTAATGGGTTTATTCCGAGCCCAGGATCCAGGACAAAATTTGACTGAAATTAGTTCAGTTCCATTTTTGTATGATTCTACCCGACAGACTGAGAGACAGACAGACAAACCACAAACTCTGCTATTAACATGATACGCTTAACAGAGATGAAAGTATCACACACAACCCACATAACCCTTCCAAACAAAACATTCGCCTACACTGTTTTCTTTAAATAGCACCAGAATGTTGTCGTTTGTAGCTCAGCATCAATTTCAAGTGTACACAAACATAAGTAGGCTTTACACAAACTTTTCAGAAGCCAAGTAATTTCCGATTGGCCATGTCGTTGTTGTTGTTGTTGTTGTTGTTGTTGTTGTTGTTGCATGGTCCCCTGACGACTGACAATATCGATCCACAGCCTGTGTTTGCACCTATCAACAAGCAAGCAAACAAGAATCAGCCAAGTGTGGAATCTTTACCCCCTTTGAAATATTCTTTGTGATTGTCACACATTCTTCACAAAACATGAACACTGAAAAGTTTTTTTTTTTCTGATTTTTTCTTCAAACTGATAGCTATTGAATAAATGGGTTACTGTTTCAAGAAATATTAACACTTTGAAGTTATCATGTTAAATTTGGTACAGCCTGTTGAACAATTTACATGGGAAATAACTCTTTTTTTTTCGTATTACCTTTCCTGACAGGGACCAAAGGGCGAATCCAGGATCTGTTCAATCCTGACGAAAATCTACGCTCTCCACACTACACATTAGCCACCAGGCATAGCCGCTGCTGGAGCCTCCTACCCCACAGACTGAAACACAAACATTCTGACTATTTTCGCACACATTTGTACATGCGTTCAAAAAAAAAAACTCAGACAAACAAGCAAATGAACACAAGCAGGCTATTTCCTAAAATCATCATCTGCCACCATCAGTAAAATACATGTCTGATATAGTGTAAACCTGACTAGATATATTACGGGAAAGTCAAAATTAAAGAAAACGCAAACAATCTCATTAGAGTGAGATCAACTAAACGCAAAATGCCGTGAAAAAACAATAACAGGGCGATCGAAAATCGGGAAACAAAATCCGAATGAAAACAAGTGTCGCAAGAATTGCGATGAAAAGAGGATGCGAAGTTCATGGGGAAAAAAAAGATAACCACAATAGAAAACAGAACACACAGCAGGTTAATCCACTTCCATTTGTCTATGCATGCAATGCCCTAAATCATTGGTGATGGCCTTTCCTAGCCTTTTGAACTGTCAACTGTACTATTCTTCGTTGGAAACTGGATATCTGTTGGCGCCTGCAGGGGTGTACATGCTGTGGAGTGTTTCTCTGTCAGGATCTGGGTTTGATCGACTGACTAGGTGGTTTTGTTTGCTGTTGCTTTTTCTTGTGAAATGAATCATCGTTGATTTTGTGCTCGTTTATCGTTTGGCATGTTGCTCGGCAGCTTTGCGATGAACACACAGTTCATTGCCCCTTGGATTTCTCTTTACTGTCTGGCATCATAGAGACACTTGAGAGCGAGCGCCCTCATATGCACGCCACACACACACACACACACACACACACACACACACACACACGCGCGCGCGCGCGCGCGCACACGCACACGCACACACACAACACACACAATCCCACACGTGCGCGCTCACGAACGCACACACACACACACACACACACACACACGCGCGCGCGCGCGCGCGCGCGCCCACCACACACATGCAGGCAGAGAGAGAGAGAGAGAGAGAGAGAGAGAGAGAGAGAGAGAGAGAGAGAGAGAGAGAGAGAGAGAGAGCACTCAGAATGATTGAAGAATGCATTCAATCAAAATTTTTGATTGTAGCCTAGACTTACACTTCCAGTCTCTCCTGGCTAGTGAACCGTGTAAATGACATAATAATTGGAAGAGATGGAAGAGAAAAGAAATAAAAGAGCTCGACCATTTTTTTTTATACAGGTCACACATTTACGACCCCCCCCCCCTTCCCCCCCAACCACACACACACATACACATACACACCTCCACTCACGCACACAAAAACACACGCCTACGTGAATAGATGAGATGAGTAGATAGAGCAAAACGCACAAACACACAGACAAAAAGCTTTATTTATTCATGCGTTACTGATCGTTAACTGTCATATTTAGAAGGAAAACAAAATATCATTTCGCCGGACAAAAGTGACAAACGGATTACCAGACAAAACACGACGCGTTTGAACCTCTTTGGTCTTCTTCAGGCAAGATAAACACCATTTAGGAAATGGAAACTGTGACGGATCTCCGACGCTCCCCCTCGTTATCAAAAAATTATGATTATCATATACAGGGATGCAGGGGGTTATAGACAGAAGTATTTACGCTTTCACAACCTAATGCGCTCTCGCATAGGCACACGCACTCTGTCATTCGCATCGGGCCCGCACAAAGGTGACGGGAAACCAATAACATTTCACAGAAAATAATCAACTTTTATTTAACTTGACTCCGAGCCCCCACCCGTCACTACACAACACACTTATCTGTATCCTACAAAAATGTAAACTTCACACAGGATGTTCTCATAATCGCATACCCTTTCCTTCAATTACTCTTAATTTACCAGGATAGACAGTATTTCACTATTCTGTTTGCACACTTATAAACTTAAGAATAAGTGAAACGTCCAAAACTTGCCAGCATTCCTTGGTTGACCAGTCAGTTTTTCTCATCACACAGTGCGACCACGAAGCTGAAGCTGCCACACTGTTGTGTCCTCCCGATTGGCAAAATCCCAGTTGGGGGACACTGGCAACGTAGCTCGCGTTGCACCCTCAGACCGAGTCTCCGGACTCCACTGCACTTCATCCTCTCCACGGAAAGGGCTCCTGTCGGCCTCTCCCACAGGTCTTCTCTGGCTGCAAACACCCCACCGTTGTCTGGCAGCTCCCTGTCTAGGCTCCAACAGGCTGACACGTCTTGCTGTCGACCGTCCCCACACGGGAGGCAATTCTTGTCGTCGTCGGCTCCGAGGCTACAGCAACCTCCACTGTCTACGTCCCCACCCAGGAGACAGGAAACCGTCGTCAGCTTCAGGCGACAGCAAACCTCTGCTTCTCGCTCGCTGTATTTTCTTGAGCCCTCAGCAAGACGGGATGAGCTCACTTTCCCTTAAGTGAGTCACTCACTTCCTGGTTTTTCGGAGCATCTTATATCCAGAACCCGAGTTTAACTGGTACAACCAATGGAATCACTGGCACACACACACACACACACACACACACACACATCACACGATTTATACCAATAACTCCCCGAGTTATTTTTATTCCACCAATGGAATCACTAGTCACCTAGTCACACACACACACACACACACACCACAGCTGTTAGCACCACAAAGACTTGGGTACCAAGTGGTCAATGCATAACTTCTACTTCAAACACACGTTCGATTCCCTGAAGCTACCATTGTACAACAGCCTGGACTTCTCCTCAAGCCAGGACTGATGCTTCAAGTATTTACTACACTCTATAGACAAGGTGCAAACCACTCAATAGGCCGAAGCCTCCATCATTCCTCAGAACAAGAACGACTGAATGGTCACTGTACCCTGCCTGCAGGCCGACGGTCACCAAACCGTGACGGTCACCTGACACGATCGCCGTCCCTCAGGTCACTGGGACCACCAGTGAATAGCCAGTGGTCTTGGTGGACATTCACTTCCACCCAGGACCGGCAGGTCGGCTTGTATTTGTTACTATCCCTCGTTATGCTTCCCAGTAACTCTCCCGCCTTCAGTTTACGACTTGAGTATTTCCCTCTGGTGATGCCTGAGTTCGCACACTTGAACAACCCAAGGAACTTGCTCTCAACAACAGCAAAACTACCCTCGATTTGCCTAAATGCTCGAGAACATTCAGCCGACTCATGACAGAAACGAAGAATGATCAATCACTTATCTTCTCAAACAGGGCGCAAAGTGGACGTTGAATCATACTGTTTCGTTTTATTCCCCTTTGTTTATTAACCCATTTGACGGCCCAGTTGAAAGGGTCCTGTGTTGTCTACTGAACTGAAATTATGCCGAAACTAACCGTGACTACCTGCCGTTTACTTCCAGTGCACCCGCAATCATATTCCTCTCATCCAGCTGATATCTTCATGTATACCAAACTACCTGTATGCGAGTCTATCAATCAACCTGGCTACCTTCTCACTGTCTACTCTCTCCTGCCTCCCAGCCACATAGGTTACTTGCTTCTCACTCCATTTCTATGTATCTGTCGGACAACGCGTCAAGGAATGTTAAGTTTCAAACCAGAGTGACTGAGGGTGGAAAACGAAGCGCAGTTTAGAAAGAGAAGGAAGGAATTAGCTTCCACAAGGACATAGCCATACAAGGTCCTGGACAAGACACAATGCATTTCTACCTCTGGGGTCTTCTCAGTCAAAAACAAGCGACATAAAGGGAGAACGAGAAACCACTCGAAGCAAACCGGTAAAATGGCCGCTGGACGGAAACGAGGGGTTCATGAGAGAGGAAGTAGTGGGGGGAAGGGGGGGGGGGGGGGTGAAAACAATGGGGTTTGTAGCTTGTTTTGTAGAATAGTTTGATACATTAGTGATGGTAGTGGTTATTGTGGATTGATAATAGGGTTCAGTTGGGGGGAGGGGACAAAAAAACAATAAATGAATAGATAATTGAATTAGTAAATAAATAAAGAATACATATATATAATGATGTAAGTGAATAAATAAATAAATAAATAATGAACGATTTTAATAAATGGTGATGGTGATGACAGTAATTATGTGTGTATGTGGGAATGTGGGTAATGATAATAATGATTGGAAGAGAATGGAAATGATCAATGGGCGATAAGATATCTTTAGGAGGGAGAAAAAAAACGGGGGGGAGGGGGGGGGGGGGGCGGATACGGAATATGGAGGAGGGTGGAAGAGGGTGATGGGGGAGGGGGGAGTCAGAGAGGGAGGGAGAGTTCATATCTCTCCTCCCACACATACATATGCGTGGGGTGGGGGTGGGGGGGGGGGGGGTGACAAATTCATGCAAATAGTGTTGTTGGAAAAAGAAAGAAAAGGGGGTTGGGCGGTGGGGTGGGGAGGGGGGGGGGGGGGGGGGAGGGCATTATGGGCGAATTACGGTCATAATGAGACTAATTGTGGGAAGTTTTCAAACACGTACACACCCATTCTCATTCACACATATATATATATATATATATATATATATATATATATATATATATATATATATATATATATTTTTTTTTTTTTTTTTTAAACGATGATGATCATTGTCATAAGTAAGATAAATAATGGTATAGGATGTTGATCATTGTCAAGTGTGAAATAACATGATAGTATTGGTATGATAATGCCAAATTAGCAGAAAACTGGAAATGATCGATGACCGTCATGGATTGTATCCGCCATGCAACAGTTCGTCCAACGAGCTACCTGTCTGTTTCTCTCGCTCTGTGCTCCTCCACGTATACGCCTGTCTTTGTTTGGCTTCTTAACATGATGGCTGCATAACGCTTGGCGGATGGACAATGGTTTGGAGGACACAACACATTTGCAAAGCGATATACAAATTACATACAGTAATATTTATGTTTATCTTGAATCAAATTGCTACACCGTCTCTTTCTTCATCAACATTACTGACTTCACTAGACAGCTTACGGGAATTGGTTTTAATCTCTTCCGTTCACTTGTGGCTTTAGTTTTAAGCTGCTAGTTTACTTGTGGCTTCGATTTTAAGTTGTTCCGTTTACCTGTGGCTTTAGATTTAAACTGTTCCGTTTACTTGTACCTTTAATTTCAAACTGTTCCGTTCACTTGTGGCTTTACATTTAAACTGTTCCGTTTACTTGTAGCTTCTGCTTTAAACTGTTCAGTTTAGATTTGGCTTCTGTTTGATCGTTTGTTTTTGACAAGG
>JADBJO010005948.1:65000-67500 GCA_016801955.1 Conus betulinus | reverse complement strand
GGAAAATCAAAGGATATAAATAGAAAATCCTACTTACAATTCAACAGCCATTTGACGGTAATGCCGACTGTGCTATTGTTTGTAGAATGAACACACACACACACACACACACACACACACACACACACACACACACACACACACACATATACATGCGCCCGCGCACACACACATGCACGCGCGCGCATGCACTTACGCACGCACTCGCGCGCGCGCGCACACACACACACACACACACACACACACACACACACACACACACACACACACCCGCCAGCACACAAATGATCGTGCGATCACAAACATTCTAATGCTGAATGACAGACGGCACCCCCCCCCCCCCCCCCCCCAAGAATAAAAAAAGGGGGGGAGAGGGGGGACAGCTGCGTGTGAAGACGTATAAATGAGGACTACACCCAGACTTAGGCTCAGCTGGCGCTCACTACAATTTTCAGCAGTATCATACACAGCACAGTTCCCCAGACTACTTCTCTTCCCTCCAATTCCACGGCAACCCCCTCCCTCAACCAGCCACCCGCCCACTGCTGCCTCTACCCCCCCCCCCCCCCCCCCCCCCCCCCCCTCCAACACCAGACGATCCTCACGGCCGACTCCACAGTTGTGATCAGTCATGTCTCCTCTTCGTCCGTTTCTCTCGGCGACAGAACAATGAGTGTATGCAGAGATACCCGTAAGGGTGACCTGATATCGATCACAGTAATTCGACTGGGAATAGACCCCCTCGTCCATCCGGAATGATAGGTCTGGCCAGAGCCGCCGAGGGAGGGCTACAGGAGAGATGCAGTTTATCAGCATCATTATCTGTGATATCTTACAAACCCCTTCCCTTCCCCCTCACCCGCCCTCAACATATGAACCACCAGGGGTATTTTTCCCTCGGAGTTAACATTGGTTGAGACTCCATTCCCCATACAGTCCTTCGAATGAGACTTTATCCGAGGTTCGGTGTGTGAACGCATGCACAACATCTTGCACACACGTAAAATCTCAACCAACTTTCGGAAGAGAAGGCCAGTTTGGCCGTTGGTATGGACGACACGTTACACATAGCATGCACCTTCCCCGAAGATGGAGTATGGCTGCCTTAATGGCGGGATAAAAAAAAAAAAGTAATACACACAAAAACTCCACTGCCTGTCTATATAGGCCGTGTCTGCAGGAGTATCAGCCTGCGTACGCAGAAAGAAAGAAAGAAAAGAACCACCCCTATCGCCTTCCACCTGATAAGGCCAGACGTGAATGAGACCGATGAAACAGACGTAATACATCATCTACGTGTCTGGGTCTGACGTAGATGACCGTGGATGTCGGTATTGGGTCAGAGTGGTTTTCCTCAGACACTGACCTAGGAACTCTGACCAGAAGCAGTCAACATCACGCCCCAATTAGCAATGACCATTTGACCGAACAGGCATGAGGTTTTCTCGCAATGTTTCGGATTTCTTAGAGAACTTGCAGCAGCGTATTTCAACGAACACACGCGCAAACTCGCCTACACACACACACACACACACACACACACACACACACACACACACACACACACACACACATATATATATATATATATATATATATATATATATATATATATATATATATATATATATATATATATATGTGTGTGTGTGTGTGTGTGTGTGTGTGTGTGTGTGTGTGTGTGTGTATGAGAGAGCCGGGGTTAACATGAATGGAGGATCAGACTGACGGGCAGTCTATGGGCTCCTAGTCGGACACACACGCGGAGAAACAGAATCACACAGAATGCAAGTTGTGACTGTAAACTAAACTTCCTCTCTATGGATCTGGTCACAGCAAGTGAATGGCGAGGTGCTGGCACACACCTATCACCCACACACACACACCACACACACGAGGTGCTATAGCACCTATCTATATAGCTTATATATCTATCACAGCCATATATATATATAGGTGCTGGCTGCATACCTATATGACCCAGCTTACATGGGTGTGTGTGTGTGTGTGGACGTGTGTGGCTGAGAGAGCCTATCTGTTAACATGAATGGGTCTGGTCAGAGCCAGTACGGGCAGTCTATGGGCTCCTAGTCGGACACACACGCGGAGAAAACAGAATCACACAGAATGCAAGTTGTGACTGTAAACCTAACTTCCTCTCTATGGATCTGGTCACAGCAAGTGAATGGCGAGGTGCTGGCTGCAGCACCTATCTGACCCAGCTTACATGGGTCTGGTCACAGCCAGTGAACGACGAGGGGCTGGCTGCAGCACCTATCTGACCCAGCTTACATGGGTCTGGTCACAGCCAGTGAAGGACGAGGTGCTGGCTGCAGCACCTATCTGACTCAGCTTACACACGGTTTCGCCACAAAGTCGGGGGTATTCCGTGGACTCGTGGTATCACGCCACATACGTACACCCCTCATACATGCATGAGAAAGGCAAACGCAACACGGAGACTCTCTCTCTCTCTCTCTCTCTCTCTCTCTCTCTCTCT
>JADBJO010005948.1:57500-60000 GCA_016801955.1 Conus betulinus | reverse complement strand
CCCCCCCCCCCCCCCCCCCCCCCCAGCCTTCCCATCTGCTCTTGGGAACCGCAGGGAGGCGATAGTGTCACTAGAAGGCCGTTACACACGGTTACGCATTCTACACTTACTCATACCTTCTGAAAGAAGATGTTGGACCATGGAACATAGCATATGATGAGCTGCTTACTCACCTTCTCGTAGAATGCTGAGACTTGCACTCGTAAGACATGAGTACTATACGTCAGTCGTCTCTTCAGAGATGTTCATCCACTCTCTTTTTTCAAGTTTGTAAAGTGATCAGCACATCTAATCTTCTATGGCCACGTATGATTGCGAATAAATGGTTTTAGCTTTCTTGACGGATAAACGTATAATGCTCTTTTAACCATGATTTTTTTGTTTTTTTCTTATACAGTCTTGTTTCCTTGTCTCATCTAGATTTGCAGATTTATATGGCTTCTATTGTCATAAACAACGCAATCAATTGAATATATTGTCTCTACCCATGTTCTTTCTTGCCTTCATTCCCTTTCTGAGATATTCTATCTGATTTCTTCAAGTTAATATGTTTCGTTTTGTCTGAATCCATTGTGATTGATGACAGACCTTGTTTGTGAGCAGGCTTTTAAATAGTGACTTTCTTTCCTTTGACAATCAGCCTTGGCACTTCAATGTGCACATGGCTCTCTTTTTACCTTGTTACCAGCCTTGATTAGGCCACTATGGTCGGCTAGCGTGTAAACTTCATGTGTGGACTGCTTACCTCTATACCCCTCCCCCCATTCCATTCTGTTTTGTCTCTTTTTGCTGTTGTCGTCTTTTCCTTTACTCCTTCCTGTCTCTTTTAAGAAGAAAATCACAGGTCTCCATCCCACCATACACACAGATATAGACACACGCGTTCGCGCGCATGCCTGCGCCCGAGCTCACTCTCTCTCTCTCTCTCTCTCTCTCCTCTCTCTCTCTCTCTCTCTCTCTCTCTCTCTCTCTCTCTCTCTCTCTCTCTCTTTTGATTCAGAAACATCTTCTCTGCAAATCGAAGCTGTACATTGCATTTGTAGATTTCAAGAAAGCCTTTGACTCGGTAAATCGGAATTTGTAGATTTGTAGATTTCAAGAAAGCCTTTGACTCGGTAAATCGGAATGCTCTGTGGAATGTACTCCGTGAAAATGGTGTTAATAGTAAATTATACATGGCTATTAGAGGGGTCTACAACTCAGTGCTTGCATGTGTGCGTGTGAAGAGTGAGTATTCCGATTATTTTGATTGTCCAAATGGAGTAAAACAAGGATGCTTGTTAAGTCCACAGTTGTTTTCCTTTTTTCATAAACGAACTGGCGGTGGAATTGTCTCGCAAAGGAAGACATGGTATCCGAATGATACCTGAAGCAGTTGAATTAGTTTTACTACTGTATGCTGATGATGTGGTTCTTCTGTCCGGAACAGTTTAGTAGGTTTGCAAAACCAACTAAAAAGAAGCAGACCGCTTAGGTTTATCAGTTAACTTGGATAAGACGAATATAGTGGTCTTTAGAATGGGTGGTCACCTATCAGTGTATGAAAAATGGTCTTATGGAAATGCAGATGTTCAAGTAGTTAATTCATATAAATATCTTGGAATGATATTTTCAACAAAATTAACTTTCCGTTACGCATGGGAAGAATCTCTGATGAAAGGGAAAAAGGTACTATTGAAATTCTGAAATCCCTGAGAAAACTGAATTGTACAGACTGTGGTATATTTTGAAAAATGTTTGATACACAGATAAACCTCTTCTTACTTTATGCAGCTGAAATTTGGGGCTTCCATGAAAATTTGCAGATGGAAAAAGTACATATGTATGCTATGAAGCGTTTCCTTCAAGTACCTATTCATTCATCCAACACCGTTTTATATATGGAGAAATGGGCAGATACCCGTTGTATATAAGTACATTTGTGAAATGTATTAAGTACTGGTTGAAGATCTTGAAGCTAGCCCAGTCCCGTTTCAGCAGGCAAGCCTATGATATGATGCTTTTAGAAATGGAAAAAGGTAAAGAAAACTTGGTTTATAAAGTAAAGAAAGTCCTTTCAGAACAGGGTTTTGGAATAGTGTGGATGACCCAGGAAGTAGGAAATGAGCAACAGTTCATTGCGGAATTTAAAGACAGGCTTATTTGTTCTTTTAAACAGAATTGGCACTCAGATATGGAAAGTAAAGAAAAATATCGCTGGTTTTTCTCATTTAAGAATGTGTTCCATTCTAAAAAGTTTCTCAATGTCATAACAGATAGATGGCACAGAATAAATTACGCAAGATTTAGGTTGAGAACTTTAGGTTTTAATGCGAACAACAAAAGGTGGTTTGAATGTGAAACATCCACAGAATCTCCTTGTCCTGCATGTAGACATATTATTTGATGACGAAGAACACTTTCTGTTCCACTGTACAGCTTATAATGAAGTGCGGACAAATTGTTCATTTTTCCAGATAGATATAGCGAAAAGACAAAATGTCGCTGCCGTGTTATCATC
>JADBJO010005948.1:40000-50000 GCA_016801955.1 Conus betulinus | reverse complement strand
AATCGTTGCTTGAGCTTCATAACAGATTTGCTACCTCAAATGAAGCGATAGCGGTTACAGTATCAGCAATGCAAAGATCATAAAATCATGACAATATTTATAATGATAAATACTTTTCTCTTGATAGATCCTGCTAATACAGGAAAATTTGAAACAACAAAAATCATACAAGGAATTACTCTCCGACACAAAATATGCAGCATCGAGAGAAAATCTGGAATAATATATGTTTAAACCTAATTTTGTAGTTATTTCAGCATTCTGTCTCTGTCTGTCTGTCTGTCTCTCTCTCGTCCTTCTCTCTCCTCTCTCAGTCTCTCGCTCTCTCTCTCTCTCTCTCTCAAAGACACACAACACACACACAACTCTCACGCATCATCTCGTCACCTCTCGTCTCTCCTCTCTCTCTCGTCTCATCTCTCTCTCTCTCTCTCTCAAATCCCGTACGAATTTTTTTACTACAATCTCACACACTACTTCCCCCCCGTCACCCCCCTCTCCCGCAAGGATTTACCTCTCTCTCTCTCTCTCTCCCCCCCCCCTCTCTCTCGTCCTCTCTCTCCCGTCTCTGCCTCTCTCCCCTTCTCACCCTTTCCTCCGTCTGTCCGACCGGACAGCAATTTGTCGGCAGCGAATCTTCTCTATCTACATGCATATTTTACCTGCCTGCCTGCCTACTTCCCCCTCTCCCCCTCCCCCTCCCCCCCCCCTCCTCTCTCTCTCTCTCTCCTCTCCCTCTCTCTCTCTCCCTCCTCTCTCCTCTCTCCTCCTCTCTCCGCCCATCATCTCTCCCCAGCCCTCCTTCATTCTGTCCTGTCTGTCATCTCTCCATTCGCCCTCCTTCATTCTGTCTGTCTGTCATTCTATTTCTTTCTATCTAAATGTGTTTTCGTTCTCTGGGCTCACTTTCAGACTCGCATTCTTTTCTCTCGTTGGCTTTTTCTGTGCGCACTGTCACCTGAGAGTGAGAGAGACAGACAGACAGAGAGAGAGAGAGAGAGAGAGAGCAGACATACAAACAGACAGACAGACAGACAGACAGAGGGGGGATTACAATATAGTGAAATATTTAATTCATCATGGATGTGAATATGGAGGGAATTGACATTTTTTGTGTGAAAATCAACTGAAACATCTGCCGTCCAGTAACAATAGGGAAACGCTTCAGTGCATTACGCATTTTAAGAATTTACAATCAAAATAGATGCAACACAGGCATACACACACACACACACACACACACACACACACATGTCTCCAAAGAGGGAGACCATCTCCAATGGGGGGAAAGAGCTCACTAACATATAACTCCTGGTCAGATACCGGTATTTCGAAACCTGATTGTTTCTCCTCCTCAGTGACCGCGGAAAGTGGTAATTTGACTCCTCTGCCTTTTCGGTTTTAAGAAGAATGCTATACCAGAAAAAGGCTGGTGTGCAATACCATAGTATGTTTGTTGAGTTTTCCAAAAACTAACTAAAGGTGCCACCTAAGAAGCAAAAGAAAATCATGAAAGAGCAAAACAAGCTACATTTTCCTTGTGAAAAGTAGAAAATATAAAAAGATAACCTCTTAAGACACAAGTGCTGAGGGCCAGTTCTTGAATGAATCTGCAAGGGACTAAATTACAATGAAAAAATAAATTCCAAGGATAAGTACCGAGCACCGTTCCAGCAACTTACAGAGCAGCTAGATGTTGCAATGACTGCAAGAAATATTGAATTATAAACAAAGCTTGCTCTTATGTCTCAGACTGTAGAAATAGGGGGGGGGGGTGTGTCTTTTTTATATTTTCTACTTTTCACAAGAAAATGTAGCTTGTTTTGCTCTTTCATGATTTTCTTTTGCTTCTTAGGTGGCACCTTTAGTTAGTTTTTGGAAAACTCAACAAACATACTATGGTATTGCACACCAGCCTTTTTCTGGTATAGCATTCTTCTTAAAACAAAAGGCAGAGAAATCAAATTACCACTTTCCGCGGTCACTGAGGAGAAACAATCAGGTTTCGAAATACCGGTATCTGACCAGGAGTTATATGTTAGTGAGCTCTTCCCCCCATTGGAGATGGTCTCCCTCTTTGGAGACTATAAGCATGCTGAAGGTTCATTTTGAGAAGCATTTTTTTTATTCCCCATTCACCCACTCAAGCACATACTGTCAGTTAGGCAGAATCATCTACCACTGCAGATATGAAGGCTTACCACCCCCCTATTTCTACAATCTGAGACATAAGAGCAAGCTTTGTTTATAATTCAATATTTCTTGCAGTCATTGCAACACCTAGCTGCTCTGTAAGTTGCTGGAACGGTGCTCGGTACTTATCCTTGGAATTTATTATTTAATTTTATTATATATATATATATATATATATATATATATATATATATATATATATAGGAGAGATTTTCGTCCCTCTCCTTGCCCCCTCCCCCACCCCCCTTCCCAGTCACTCAACCTTCGCTCTCTATCAGTAATGTGTCTGTATGTCTCTGATCTTGTTTCTCCTCGGTTCGTGAGATGAACATACCGACCTCATCGGTATGAAAGTGCATTCGGTGTTAAAGGCGATCGGCCTTACTGATTGTTGGGTGCAGTCCAAACTTCGGCCTAACGGGACTGGGTTCGACTGGTAAAGGAACCAACAGGAGCTGGTACTTCGTGGGACTGGGACCACACGGAACATCTGTGACTGAGGTTGGATTCCATGGTGTCCCAGTTCCCCTACCGTCCCAGTCAGAAAGGGCCCAGCATTGGTACAACATGGTGAGTACTTCTGAATGGTTTCCGTTAGGTCCCCCAATACCGTTGAGTCCTAGACTGGGCCCTGCTTGGTCTGGTACCTAGCGCCTTTATCCCCTCTCAGAACATGTTTTTCCCCTCGCCTCCTGTTCGTCGGCTCATTTCACTTATCAACGAGTTGTACTCAGAAGTAGTGCAAGCAATTATAGCAGGGATTGTAGTTGTGGTAATTGAAGTAGTAGTAGTAGCAGCAGCAGCAGCAGCAACAGCATCAGTAGTAGTAGTAGTAGTAGTAGTAGTAGCAGTAGTAGTACTAGCAGCAGCAGCAGCTGCAGTAAAGCAGTATCGGTACAAGCAGCAGTAGCGATAGCAGTAGTAGATCTGCTTCTATTACCATGACTACTTTTTTCTGCTACCACTACTATTACTACTACTACTACTACTGCTGCTGCTGCTACAATCACTACTACTACTACTCCGACTGCTGCTGCTGCTGCTACTACTACTACTACTACTACTACTACTGCTGCTGCTGCTGCTGCTACAATCACTACTACTACTCCGACTGCTACTACTACTACTACTACTACTACTGCTGCTGCTGCTATTCTATTACTACTACCACTATCACTACTACTTCTACTACTACTACTACTACTACTACTACTACTACCACCACCACCACCACCACCACCACCACCACTACTACTACTACTACTACTACTACTATTACTACTACAACAACTACTACTACTACTAGTATCACTACAACTACTACTACTTTTCTTCCAGATAGTTTCACTCTTCAGCATTACATCCTCTCGACATTTACAGCGTGAATCACATAAATTAATGCGGCATGGCATACAGAATCACACATAACCCTTGAAAACACACACACACACACACACACACACACACACACACACACACACACACACACACACACATACAGAGACAGACAGACAGAAAGAGACATACAGGCAGACACACAGACAGAGAGACAGACAGACAGACAAACAGAGACAGACAGAAGGACAGACAGACATGCAAACAGACAACACACAGACACAAGAAATAGATGAATACGGCGTAAATACGAATACGGAGCGTTACATTCTCATCTTTTCTAATTCTACATCAGAACCCATTCAACCTTTTGATAAAAGATGTGGATTTCATACTACTGCTTTTGAAGACGCTTGTGTTAGTCATCAAAGAACAATCATCCAATTACTTCTGTTAGCGCTTTCTCTGCTGTCTCTTCAAGAGCACCTTTGCCAGGTGATTTGACTGTCCATCTCTTTGCGTTAGAAAAAGCAAAATGATTGCAGTTTAAAGTCTCTCACCTTTTTATGCAATAAACCATTACCAATCTTCCAACAGCTTCGCTAGAGCTAAAGCACTCGCCATCAGCGCCGATCTTTTTCTATGGAGACTTTGAGACTTTGGAATTACAAAAGGGATACAAAGGAAAACACGCCATCCAAAGAAGAAAACTTCACCATTTTCCTGAAACAGGACTTTTTCATCTGTCTAAGTACATACAGTGAGCTGCAGGAATACAAAGTTCGCTGCCAGTGTCATTTACATCATGAACACTCCTCATTCCAACCAAACAATCCCAAACAAAATCACCGTCACTACCATCATTTTCTCCTTCGTTCCGACCTCTAGTACGCTCTTGGAAGCCATTGTCTGTGTGCTGATGTGAGTGTGAACGGGAGACAGAATTATTGGCAGACAGGCAGACAGACATTGAGGTTGTAAAGCCTATTAAGGGCGGCAGACTCTTTAAGACGGAGAAAAAGATGACGCTACACACTTTCAGATTTTTCCCCCCAATATGGACAGTCGCTTTTATACTGCGGCCGGTAAATCCTAAAGCTGACCCCAACTGAGGTGGCTGTTTACATGACGTCATCCCTCAAAGGGCCGACGAGACGCCATGAGGAACTGGCTGTGGCATGCACAGTGACAACAGACACGCACGGCAGCACTGTGCCCAGTCCCAAAATAAAACGGAGCAGGGAAAATATACTGCCTATGTACACTATGTACAGACACGCGAGTGCTGAAAGCAGAATCGGAGTTGAGAGAACTTCCCTCCTACCCCCCCCCCCCCCCCCCCCCCCCCCCCCCTTTACGATTTATCGGCTTAAGCTCTGAGGGGACAGCACTCTGCATCAGCAGGCTTATCGCCCGCAGTTCTCCACACAGCCAGCCTCTTGCGGGCCTTATAAAACGACATTCTCCTGACGAAATCGGACTCTCGCAGATTATGTGGGCTGAAGGAATCGTGAGCCCTACGTCTTTGCATTCACCCTGGAATGAAAAATCTAAGTGCGAGTTCGCTGAGGTCGCAGCCATGGAAATCTGGGGATGCTCGATCTTGTGTGAGATAAAACTTTTAATGAAAATGGTGACAGGGTTCGGGGAGCAGAGTGAACCAGCAAATCACCACTTTTTCCCTAAGCCTAATTATCAATTAATTCACAGTGCAAATCAAGTGTCAATCCAGTTTGACAAGTGACAATTTCATGACAAAAACAAAAACAAAAGCAGCTATGCAGAATAATTGAATAACTGCTCGCGGTGTGCGTATATGTGTGTTGGGGGTGGATGAGGGAGACGCACGTGCGTGTGTGTGTGCCTCTGTGTGTGTGTGTGTGTGTGTGTGTGTGTGTGTGTGCCTCTGTGTGTGTGTGTGTGTGTGTGTGTGTGTGTGTGTGTGTGTGTGTGTGTGTGTGTGTGTGTGTGCGTGTGTGTAATAGACAAATTCTAATCGCCAGAAAGGAGGCGATTTACACAGGTGAATGTGTACATATAAATGGGACGGTTCAAGTTCTATTTTCATCCCACTCTACCCCATATCGCTGTCTCCAGGTTGTCATTCTGTGCAGGCCACAAACAGCTCGACAGATACACACGACAGACAGCTAGGAGAATGAGGGCATTTTCCACCATGCAATCGATCGTTTGTAAGGTCGAAAGCTTTACATAAGCCTGATTAATCCCTAACGATGACTTTAGTGGCCCTTTCCAATAATGTAGGCCAGCACACGCGCGGTACACATTCACTGGTGCCTCGCCCTCGCAAGCGCAACGGGAGTGCGTGTATTGACAACATGCACAGCAGAAATGCACACAACCCAAAGCCACACGCAATCGAAGAAAGAAAAAATATCCCCCGACTGATCGAGTGTGGACAGCAAAACCGTGGGTGGAGGAGGCAGCTGTGTACTTCGATGGCTTGATGTATCGGGTTAAAGCTCCGAAGGGACAGCACTTTGCATCTGCCGGGTTATCGCCCATGGTTCTTGACGAGCACAGCCACAATGGGGGGCCCACAAAACAAGATCCTTTGATGGAGTCGGACTCTTGAAGGTTTTATGGGCTGGGAAAATGTAGGTTAGACGTCTCTGCAGCCGTTCCCCAATTAAAATGATGATGCGTGAGTTCGCTGAGGTCACGGGCCATGAACACCGAGGGATCTTCGATCTTGTCCGGGATAAAACTCCATTTAAAGTGGTGAGTGGGTTGCAGAAGGAGAGTGTGGGCAGCAGGGAGCCACGTCTTTCTAAAGAACAGTAACTGTTCAGTGCCAAAGTTTTAAGACTTGAACCCTGAGAGAAAGCCCCCCCCCCCCCCCCCCCCCCCCCCCCCCCCCGTATCTCCACTACCCACCCCATCCTTCACACCCCTCATTATTTTCGAACTAAAGACAACAGTTGAGACGTTTTGCTGATTTTCCACAGAAACGGGGAGCTAAACCATGAGAAACGTTTACAGAAAACCTAAGCTGAGTCGTCTCAACTTTGAAAATAACATATATATGACGATAATTAACATCTGCTATCAATGTCCAGGTATCTGTGGGTGTTCGGATGCCCACAAGCAAAGAAAATAAAAGAAAATATTATTAAGTCCACCAACAACGTAAGCAAACAATAACATAAAAGCTGAAACTGAACTATGTAGCATATGTAAACGTCTATGATGGAACCTGTGTTCCCGAAATGAAGAGACTGACTGCTATGTGTCTTTAAGAATTTGTTTTCTTCAGACTTAGTATTTCCTTCTGCTTCTTTTCATCTTTTTTTTAGCTTTCGTTATTAATTTATTCATTACCTCTATATTTCATTCCTTTATTCATTTATATGCTTATTTATTTGATTAGTTATTCATCTTATTCAACTTTCGTTATTTATTTTTATTTATTTATTATTTATTTATTGTATTATTTTATCTACTTATTGTATATTCTTTATCTATATACTTACTGTATTTATTCATTATCGTCATCACTACTATACTACTACTACTACTTATACTGCTACTACATTACTACGTATCTATCTACTACTACTACTACCTACCTGCCTACCTACCTACCTATCTATCTATCTACTATCTACTATCTATCTATCTATCTATCTATCTATCTCTGTCTGTCTGTCTGTCTGTCTGTCTGTATATAATCATAAATCTGATGGTTCTGTTATTCTTCTTCTGAGTCGAACATCACCTACACGGATGAACAGTCTTGAACAAACAAACCAACCAACCAATCCTTCGCCTCTTTCTTAATTTCTTTCTCTTCCTCGCTATTTCTTTCACGATTACAAACCTCCATCATCTGTCCTCGACCACGAAACCACAGAAACGAGCTGCCCCGGCAACATCTGTATCCGTTCTGTGTCAAGGATGGCAGTTAGGAGACCACCGGGGCTTGTTAATTAGCACCTAAACGCCCGGGAAGAAAGAGGAAGAGGGGGGAGAAAAGCAGGCGAGGGGAAGTCGTCGTTCCATTCGCCTTTACGTGCCACACGTGCACGACGCATTAACGAGGGAATCCATTGGGCCGGCGGCAGCCTTCCGTACCAGTGCTCTATATCTGCAGGCCGTCTGCACATCAAAAGAGGAAACGTTTCAGATCTGCTTCCAAGCGGTGGCTGACAGAGGGAGTTGCCGGGCGTAAAATGTGTCTAAGTGACTGTGGATGTCTGCAGGAAACAAAACACCTCGGTTTAAGAGGACAACCAGAAAATCATTGACGGGATGTTCCAGGTGGGATCCCGCAAAAGCCAGTATTTGATTTTTGTGTGTGTGTGTGTGTGTGTGTGTGTGTGTGGTCACATCTTGCGTTTCCCCTTCAGTGGTATTACGCCCACGCCGCTAGGCCTGTTCCCCCTCCAACTGGTTTGTTCCACCCCTGTTCCCAGCACCGGCAATCTACTGACAGCAAGGAGAAGTGGTCGTGAGGCAACTCACTACAGGAGACTCTGCACTGCCGCCGACTTACTTTAGTGGTGTGCAGTGTTGCCTTGCTTATTCCAAAACACGAATGACGCCATCTATCAAGCCCCATACTGATGAAAAAGGGGTTAAGTCGCGGGGACAACTTGAGTGAGACACCCCCCTCCCCCCCCCCCCCCCCCCCTCCCCCCCCCCCCCCCCCCCCCCCCCCCCCCCCCCCTGAGCGCCACGCAGGGGTTCCTAAGAACATGCCATGTCATGAACTCACCATGTGCACAGACGCGGGGAAGACAGCGAAACGGATGTTCCCATGTGAGCAGAGTAAAATGGACCACAGATTTTGAAACTTTTTGTGCTAATTGATGAGGATGATGAAAGATGAGATGTAGTTTCATTTTAGTCCGAGCCTGTATGACAGGGCTGAACTTAACGCTTACCTTCGTAATACAGCTTGCCTCAACCAGGCCACAGAGACAGAGCCTGTATGACAGGGCTGAATTTAACGCTTACCTTCGTAATACAGCTTGCCTCAACCAGGCCACAGAGACAGAGCCTGTATGACAGGGCTGAACGTTACGCTTACCTACGTAATACAGCTTGCCTCAACCAGGCCACAGAGACAGAGCCTGTATGACAGGGCTGAACGTTACGCTTACCTTCGTAATACAGCTTGCCTCAACCAGGCCACAGAGACAGAGCCTGTATGACAGGGCTGAACGTTACGCTTACCTTCGTAATACAGCTTGCCTCAACCAGGCCACAGAGACAGAGCCTGTATGACAGGGCTGAACTGTACGCTTACCTTCGTTATACAGCTTGCCTCAACCAGGCCACAGAGACAGAGCCTGTATGACAGGGCTGAACTTAACGCTTACCTTAGTAATACAGCTTGCCTCAACCAGGCCACAGAGACAGAGCCTGTATGACAGGGCTGAATTTAACGCTTACCTTCGTAATACAGCTTGCCTCAACCAGGCCACAGAGACAGAGCCTGTATGACAGGGCTGAATTTAACGCTTACCTTCGCAATACAGCTTGCCTCAACCAGGCCACAGAGACAGAGCGTGTATGGACAGGGCTGAACGTTACGCTTACCTTCGTTATACAGCTTGCGTCCACCAGGCCACAGAGACATAGACACCTGCAGATTTGGTCCAGAAATGTAAGCACCACTCTTAGAGACGAATCCATTGAGTGGATGAAACTAGGCAGTGCAGTTCCAGGCTTCCCAATTGAGCCCAGAACAAAATTCATACCTGGGTAGGAGCCGCTGGGAGCACCAAAAAATCCCACAAAGAAATGGCTTTGACGGGAATCGAACCCACGACTTCCCAGCAGTAACTCACTATTGCCACAAAACTAGTCACGAGTTGAACTTGCTTCTACTTAATGGTACTGTAGAGCACTTTGAAATGTTTTATGAACGTGGTTTCTCGTTTTAGTTCTCCCTTAAACACAACCCGTGAACTGTCAGTTCTCTTTTTTATGTCGGGGAACTGTGCCTGGTAGGAGTTATCCATCTGTAGTAACAATTAGGGCTATGGTCAATGAGTCTTTGGAAGCAGGTTACTCACATGCTACACAATTCGGCGAGTTCGTAAGTTTGCAAGAGCATGGAGGGCTGAAGGAACAGGAACTGACGAAATGTAAACAATCTTGATCTCATTTGTACCCAACAACGAGCCTGATTCAGATCAACGCTCTGTGTGTGTGTGTGTGTGTGTGTGTGTGTGTGTGTGTGTGTGTGTGTGTGTGTGCGTGCGTGCGTGCGTGCGTGCGTGCGTGCGTGCGTGCGTGCGTGCGTGCGTGCGTGCGTGTGTGTGTGCGTACGTGCGTGGGTGCGTGCGTGCGTGCGTGCGTACGTACGTGCTTGCGTGCGTGCATGCACGCATGCGTGTGTGTGTGGACATGCGTTCGTGCTTGCGCTTATGTCGAATATATAATAAGTCCTGCAGATTTGAGTGTTCTTAGAGAAACAGATCGAGATTTATTTCTGTCTACA
>JADBJO010005948.1:20000-25000 GCA_016801955.1 Conus betulinus | reverse complement strand
TTAATATGATGGATCTGACGGCCCATCTTGTGCGCATAAGCTGAACAATATCCAAAACATAGCTTATTGCTCTTCAGTTTCGGCACCGATCTTAACTGTAGTTTGCTTTCTTTCTGTGCCTAGCTGAAGCAGATCCATACCCAATAACGCGAAAGTGAGTACACTTTCAATGATGGCCCAAGGCACTGGGCCAGGGCTTGCGGTGCTAGTGCCAATCCTCTTCAGTTGATGTAAAAAGTACAGCTTCTGTTGTACGTTTTTGTACACCGATATAATATTGAAGTCACAGCTAACTGTACTTGAGGTATTTGTACGCCGAAAAAAAAAAAACTGAATGATTCAAATTGTTTGCTGTGTTGACCCCTTGAAACACAAAAAGAAAAAAAGAGGTGGTTTTGTTTTAGTTTGTTGATTGTTGTAGTTCTTGTTGTTGTTGTTGTTGCTGCTGTTGCTGCTGCTGCTGCTGCTGCTGTTGCTGCTGCTGCTGCTGCTTAGCTGCTCTTTGTTCGTTTGGATTTTTTTTACAACTAACTAATAGTTTGTTTCTTTTTTTTAATTCAAGATCATATGTTGGCGGTTTTTTGCCATGAGGTATGAGGCCAAGAGTAGTGTCACCAGCGTCATCAGTGAAGTTAACAACGACACATTATTGTCAGAGTGAAATCAATGACAGATACTGCGTACAGTAAGGGAGATGACACGCATCCTCAGGGAGGGCTAGTGTTTAAGTCCATCTTGTCGGACAATTGATCTCCGACTCTGGCGATTGGGGGCTCTCACAGGTCAGGATGACTGCAATACAGCGGTGTAAACTGCGGTTGACATCAAGGTCACGCAGCTTCTTGATTGGCTGGGTAGCGACTGTTTCGTTACAGTCAGAAATGAAACCAATGAAAAGAATGCGGGCATTAGAATTGGAGTTTTCTAATTGTTAGAGAATGAAATGGAGGTATATAAAACAACATCCTCAACAGGCCTGTTTGCCCCACGGCGAACTGTAATGGATTTGTTTAAAAATCGCAGATTTCAGAAAAAAATACAAGATGTTAAAATTCTTTAAGAAGTAGACACATCAGTCAGCAGGTCTGTTGTCATTACGAGTGACCGTTTTGACTTCTTTTTGGAACAAAACAACATAGATTGCTGATTAGAAACACGATAGAACTTTCGTTTGTCATGAAAAGTGTGTGTGAAAACGAGAGTAACGTGCTCTGCACAGTGTCTGGAAACGGACGATGACATACCATTTGGTTCAATACTTTACTAAATGTTTGTGTGATGAAAAAGCTTCCGAGCTGCCGTTTCTTGCCCTACAACGGGTGGGGAACACATCCAGAAGGAGTTGATTGGGGTGTTTGAAGTGGTGTTCATTCTGTCAGTCCTAGCATAGGAATGGTTTGCCTACCAGAAGGGTCAGGTCATCATTACTAGTGGTTTGTTTCTGTTTGTATTCTATGATAGTTTGATCACCTTCCCACGCAGTACTGGCATTGCCAGTGAAAATGAATGTGTAATTTTGAGACGGTACTTTATGTCTTGAGCGGCTAAACAAAATGATAAGGTTCAGAGACAGGAACTTGAAGATCAGCGACCAGTGGATGATAGCTGATAATGTATACACTCCAAAAGAGCTGAAACCGAATACAATCGACCAGGTAAGACTGATATTTCTTATACACGTCGAGGTGAACATCTCTGTCATGACAGCCGGGCTGAGTAATTACCTCACAAAAAGTAAATACATGGACTTGTCACCCCAGACAAGAGGCACAGAGGAAGTAGAGCTTACCACTATGATCTGGGAAGAAATCCAAAGAGCTGATGCAGCAAAAAAAACGGGATCTTGTGGTTTGATCTGGCAAATGTATATAGATCGGATCCGAGATGACAAGTCACAAGATGTCTCAACTTGGCCTAAAAATGCATCATGTCCTCCAAAACATCAAAGAAAAGCTGAAGAAGTATTTCCATAGCTTGTCACTTATGTTCCTGACAAAAGAATACACATCATATTGGAACAATCTGGCAGATGGAATAGCAACGTGTCGTGCAATTCTCAAGTACAGTTTGTGTTGGCAGTGCAGGTTTTCTGAAAAGCTACCATGAACTGTAAAGATTCCGCAGAACATGGGGATGGATACCAAAGGCCCCACCCCCACCCCACCCCCCTCCCCCTCTAAAAGCCTTCATTAACAACACAAAAGTGCTTTCTACAAAGGAAGATGAGATTTGCAAAATGCTGAAATAGTTAAATAAGTTCAGCATCACAAGAATGTAGTCTATTTGGTTGTGAATAACGATTGTTTGGAGAATGTAATGTCCAGCATTAGGATGCTTCATGTTCAGCAAGAGTGGTAGCAAGAATCACGTCTATATCGCTGGCAAATTCTAGCTGGCGCAGTCTCATATCATTGTAGTCTCACTACACAAGGATGCGCAGAAATTCCTCCAATGCTCATAGATATCTACAATACACGTGGCATTCCAGACATCCTGAATGACGAGGATGTCCTTCCTGTCAATCTTGTTGACCGTTTGAAGCTGAGAGTAGACGTCTTCAGTCTGGTCACCAACACGGTCTGGTCTAGGAGCAAATTCACACTCCCTTAATATTACCAAAAGAGCAACATTTCTTTGTTTTCCAATATTCGCATTCGAGCACGCCTATTGTCATACCATCTACATGTTTACTGACTTGCATGCTCATATAAAGACAGATAGATGGATGAATAGATAGATAGATAGATAGACAGATAGATAGATAGAGAGACATATAGATACATAGATGGATAGACTGATCGATGAAATATGTTTTATCGTACTTGTGTCGCTCACCCCCACCTCTCTCTCTCTCTCTCTCTCTCTCTCTCTCTCTCTCTCTCTCTCTCTCTCTCTCTCTCTCTCTCTCTCTCAAAAATGCCATCACCATAAAGTTTTGAAGAAAAACGATTCTCATACTCTGCTTGGCCCCTAACCAAATTACCTGCCTTGAAATTCATTGACAAGGCTTTGGAAGAAATCGATGTCCACGCACTGCTTGCCCTCATCCCCGACAACAAACTATTTTGGCTTATGATGGTTTTACTTTAAACCGGATGATTTTGCACTGAAAAAAATCAGCTTGAGAGAAAATATGTACATGATAGACATATTCGGAGACTTTTTCCCACGAATGATACAGTCTGATATTGATTAATCTTCATGTTGTTCAGATCCAGCTAGTCAAAGCCGGTTAATAGCACTGGGAGGCTTGTACAGACGTTCTCTTAGATTTACACGTTCATCTTCTTTCGCACAAGGTACTGACTATACAGAACCAAATCTTCTCCCACTTTATCTGAAATCGCATTATAAACAGAATTATCAGACTATTTCTTTTCACTGTTAAAGTGCCAAATTATCCGTGACGGCTTTTCCTCTTTAAATTACACGTTTTATTTCTGGTCTACAACTGACCGTTTCATGCTTTCCTTTACGACTTTGGTGACAAGACTCCAAAGTAAGACCCCTGATCTTTTGAAAAAAGACTATATCATATAAATGTGTACAGCTCAATATTGTATGTCTGTTGAACGGAAGAGGCGATTAAACGACTTTTTCTTTCAGTATGGTATCTTGACCATGACGCAAATTCTACAATCATTGTTCTCCTCCCAACCACTATATATATATATATATATATATATATATATATATATATATATATATATATATATATATATATATACAAAAGCTTGCTCTTATGTCTTAGATTGTAGAAATAGGGGGGTGATAAGCCTTCATACCTGCAGTGGTAGATAATTCTGTCTAACTGACAATATGTGCTTGAGTGGGTGCATATATATATATATATATATATATATATATATATATATATATATATATATATATATATATATATAAATACTGCTAAAACGCCTAATAAAAATCTTAAGGTGCTCAACCCCTTTTATCATACTATTTTTAACAAAATATATATATATATATAGAGAGAGAGAGAGAGAGAGAGAGAGAGAGAGAGAGAGAGAGAGAGAGAGAGAGACAGAGACAGAGAGAGAGAGAGACAGAGATAATTTACTCTCTCTCTCTCTCTCTCTCTCTCTCTCTCTCTCTCTCTCTCTCTCTCTCTCTCTCTCCTGTTCTTTTTCCCACCTCTAAGTACTAATTGTGTGAACACATACTGCCTGATACATTTCTATAGGAACCAGTCTGCAGCATTTTAGCTTCGCTCTGATGATGGATAGTGTCGGGTACGATCAAACAGAATGACGCAAATGGCTTTTTTACGTCATCAAGTCTGCAAATGCGACACTATTTACATCTGCAGAATCCTTACAGGAGTGTCCTCGAGGAACGTGAGAACGAATGAAAAAGAACTATTTATTTACGGAAAAGTAAAACACAAAAACAATCTTTTTGTTTTGAAACAATACAAACACACACACACACACACACACACACACACACACACACACACACACACACACACACACTTTTCCTCCAAACTATCCCACCAAACATGCTCCGGTCTTTTTTTTTTTTTTTTTCTTTCTTTCGATCCTCGCCGCTCCGTTTGGGGAGAGTCTCAGGCAGTCAGGGAATCATAAACAAATCTGGGATAATTTGGCCATGCCAATAACAATTCCCCCGAGTATAACGCTGAAATTGTGAATTATCATCAGTTTGTTTAGAACTCTGCTCGTCCGTTCATTGGTTTGTTTATTGTTCAATCGTTGTGTCACCTTCGGTGTGCCCTCGGTGCCATTGGTTCCACGCTGTTAACCCGGGTTCCCCAGGCATTGCCAACCCTCTGTTCCTGTCGCAGCCCTCCGGACAGCAATCCATTAGGGTTAATGCTTGACATCCAGTCTTTGGGGAGGCCACCATCTACAGGAGACACTGCGCTGCGGCAGAATAATAACATCGGTGGTGCCTGCTCTGATTCAACATACGCATGGCACTATGTGCTGAGCCCTTTACACACGACAATCATGCTAAGC
>JADBJO010005948.1:0-15000 GCA_016801955.1 Conus betulinus | reverse complement strand
TGTAGATTCGATTCCCTCCAGACCGACTCATTTGCCCTTGTAGGATTGCTCAGCCCATGACCAGCTCTTAGTCAAAGCCGAGTTTGCTGTGGGCTAAGTGGGAAGACTGGAACTATACATTTTTTTTTTTTAAAAAGGTTATTAGTTCCCCCAGACAATACAGAAAGATTACCGGACGAAACAATGCGTTTCGATCTCTTTAGTGTTCTTCAGGCAAAAACTAACAATATTTTGGACAATGGAAAAGAAGAACGAGCAAGCACTCATCTTCTCTTATTCGTCGCACAATGGGTTTTGGGTCAATGCAACTGCACAATTCAGTTCCGTCCACATGAAAGATGTGTCACTGAAATTTTTTTTTGCTCGAAGGTTCTGGGTCCTCCCCAGCACCTTCGGGTTTTTCTTTTTCCTCCTCCGTCCGCATGAAAGATGTGTCATTGAAATTTCCTGATCAAAAACTGCCAGAGTTTGTATCTCTCAGGCCTGGTTAACACTGTCATGATATTATGAAAGTAAGTGTAGAGTACTACCCTATGATACACTTTCAGACCAGAACGGAACTCTATAGCATCATCTCCATCACCCTCATCTCATTGAACAGCGTTAAAAGTCTCAAAGTCTCAAAGTTTGTGTCTTTTTTTTTTTTTGCCCTGCCCTCACGCTGACCCCAGTTTCAATTTCCTCTCTGTGTCTATGCTCTTGGTAAGATCAGACAGAAGGTGCCATTATCGGTGAGTTCCTGAGGACTGTGCCTTGAAGGATATGGAGGAGGCCACACGCTGGCTTCACAACTTAACAATTGTGTTCTTCAACTGGAGGCCAGGTAGACTGGCTTACAGAAGGCTCCTCTGAAAACCACCCAAATGATTTGGCAGCAGCGCAGTTTCTCCTTCGGTGGGTTGCCTTATTATAACTTGAACGATATTCCTCTGGATTACTGGTGCCAGGGCTGCGACAGAATGACTCGATTGGGGGAAACACCACTGGAGTAGCTCAAAAGACTAGAGAGCATCAACAAGTTCTGTTTTCTCTCCAGTTGCGTACACTGTCATTCAAGATGGGATAGACTTGTGTGTTACCTGTAAAAGGACTCGTCCAACTGGTCAAACTAGATCATTTGCTGTTGTAAGGCCGACACGGCGGACTGTTAAAGGTGCTTCATCAGATCCTTTAGTTCTACTCTGAACATAACCTGTTTCATATTCCTCCAGATATCTCTCGCGAGTGCATACTGGAGAGAGAGAGAGAGAGAGAGAGAGAGAGAGAGAGAGAGAGAGAGAGAGAGAGAGAGAGAGAGAGAGAGACAGACAGACAGACAGACAGACACGACAGAGACAGAGTAGACGAAGCACGTTGGCACTGTCTACAAGTACGATCGTCACCAGACGAAACGCAGCTGCTTTTGACAGCTGAGCGAAATAATGCTTAGTGAAAGTAACTGGACTGGGGCCTTTGTACAACGCACTAAAGGTATATTGATGGCTCCTTGCTCTATTTCTCTTTCTTGCTTGCTCGCTTTCCGTGGGTTGGTCGTCTGTCTCTTTCCTTTTTCTTGTGTCCCTCTTACTTTCTCTAGATCTTGACCATGTGCGCGCGCACACACACACACACACACACACACACACACACACACACACACACACACACACACACACACACACACACACGTGTGTGTGCTCCAACATATACATAAAAATATAATATCAAATCTGCACACATTCAAGTGTGCGTGTGCATATGTAGACTCTCTCTCTCTCTCTCTCTCTCTCTCTCTCTCTCTCTCTCTCTCTCTCTATCTCTCTATCTCTCTATATATATATATATATATATATATATATATATATATGAAATTTTGAAGTAGTCATAAAGAGAGCCTAGTGTATTTTGCTGATCCAGTCCACAACACTGTTAGCTGAAACCAGTACACAGGAGTTACACACAGGTCGTGAATTGAACTGAATGAAACGAACCGTGATGGACACCAAGCAGGCTGAAACACAGGAGGCTGCAGGTTGGAAATCTATCGGCCTTGACTCAAATCCTACCTCCAGATCGATGTCACGATCTGGTTGGTTCGTTAATGAAAGATGGAGACCTCTTGAACCTGCTCGTCCGATTCGGTTGAGATTCTTCTTTGTTGGCGTGGGTCGATGAGAAGGTTGTGGGCCGATGGTGTGTGAAGTGGGCGGTATCATCTGTCTCCCTGTCATCGTGATGGAGGAGTCAGGGTTCACTGGTGTATACCGCGGATAGCAGCACAGGAGACGGATGTTGAGCAAACATCTGTCACAAATTCGTATGTTTGGGACCATAAAAGACATGACCGATGAAGGGAAAGGGAGAGAACGAAGGAGATGGGGGAGGGTGGAGGGTGGGGGTGGGGAGAGAACAGTTGGTATATATGATGCACATTTAAAGACAAAACTTCCCATGACCTTTAAACATCCAACGATAATAAGAATGTACCCTTTGCATTACAAACATCCCACGCCCACGACTATTTGAACACCCTTAGTTACCGAAAGGTACCTGAATTACGTTCCTTACTCACGTTAATCTGATAATATCTGCCGAACAATTTGCTATATAAATTTGTCCAGTTTTCTTTCTCGGGCACAGGTGCGAATATAATAAATTGTGATTACAAAGGCCTGTGATATAAAAACTCTTCCTTGTAACACATGTTTTTCTGGGATATTCTGTCTGCTTCGGTACTCGATTTTTCTATTTCTTTATATCCCCTTCTCACGCCACCCCCTTTTTTCCCTTCTCTATACCACATTTACCACCCAGTTCTCCTCCTGTCCCTTTTGAACACTCGCTTTCTAGGATCATTGTCATCTCTGTCTGTAATGAATTTACCTATCAATAGGAAACCTCCTTGAAAACATTCTTTGTTTGAGGCTATCTTTTTTCTCTGTCTCTACACGTCTGCCAACAGGGACATTAACTAACTCTGCTCAGTGTTACTGGGATGTTTGGAAGTCATCCTCATGCTAACCCAAACTCCAAACATTGTTAGGGGTAGCCAGTGTCCAGAAGCTACATATACGTCATGGATTACATTGATATCAAGATCGGCTTCAACTGAATTAAATGAACCATGAACAAGACCAACCAGGCTGAAAAAAACAACAGAAGGCAATTTGGAAATCTATTAGCCTTGGCGTAACAACATCCCAATCCGGCTTAATGTCCCGCTTTTGTTGGTTCGTGAATTGAAAGATGGAGATCTCTTCGACTTCTTCCTCACTCAGTCCTGTTTGTTTTGTTGGCGTGGGTCGATGAGATGAATGCCAACCGGTGGTGTATATCCGTCTCGTCTTACCATCGTTATGGAGAAGTCAAGGTGAACTGGTTTGCACTAGGGAAAAGCCTGCTCAGAAACTGGTTACAGTGCAAACGTTTGTCATGTGGACAACTAAATATGTCCAGGGTCAGAAAGAACATGATGGATTGAGGGAAATGGAGAGAACGAGGGGTGGAGTAGGGGAGGGTTGAGAAGGAGGGGAACAGCTATTCATCTCTTTTTTTATCTATCTAGCTATCTACCTATCGATCTATTCATGAATCTAAGCATCTGCCTTATATCTATCTATCTATCTGGCTAGCTGACTATCTATCAATTCATCAAACCATCTATCTATCTATCTGGCTATATATATGTCTATATGTCTATGTATGTATCTATCAGTCTATCTGTTTATCCATCCATCCATGGAAGGAAATCTCTCTGTGTCTCTGTCTCTGTCTCTGTCTCTGTCTGTCTGTCTGTCTGTCTCTCTGTCTGTCTGTCTGTCTGTCTGTCTGTCTCTCTCTCTCTCTCTCTCTCTGACTGTGCTAAGATGTGTGGGCGTGACTCTCTCTCTCTCTCTCTCTCTCTCTCTTCTCTCTCTCTCTCTCTCTCTCTCTCTCTCTCTCTCTCTCTCTGACTGTGCTAAGATGTGTGGGCGTGAAAGAGTATTCTCTCTCTCTCTCTCTCTCTCTCTCTCTCTCTCTCTGATGTGTCTTAAGATGTGGGCGTGACTCTCTCTCCTCTCTCTCTCTCTCTCGCTCTCTCTCATCTCTCTCTCTCTCTCTCTCTCTCTGACTGTGCTAAGATGTGTGGGGCGTGACGAGTATATTCTCCTCTCTCATCTCTCCTCTCTCTCTCTCTCTCTCTCGTCTCTCTCTCTCTCTGTGTCTCTCTCTCTCTCTCTCTCTCTCTCTCTCTCTCTCTCTCTCATCTCTCTCTGAGTGGGCGTTAAGATGTGCTCTCTGGGGTCTCTCTCTCTCGACGAGTCTCTCTCTCTTCTCTCTCATCTCTCTCCCAAGTTGAAGAGATCGGTAAATACAATGTCATCATTTGATTGAGTGGATGGTCGAGTCAGTCTTAAGGTGTGTGTGTGTGTGTGTGTGTGTGTGTGTGTGTGTGTGTGTGTGTGTGTGTGTGTGTGTGTGTTTAACTTTACTGCATTACTCCTGTGCGTGAGGTGAGGACATAACGAAATGTTACGAATTTATTTGTTTTTTGTTAACTTTGGATTTGATACACACTCGGAATGAAAGCGTACTATTTGTTTGCAGGAAAGGAAGAGGGAAATGTTTTTGTTCTGTTACCTCTCCCCCTTGTCAAAAGACCTCATTGGTAATGACAATAAAATATCAAAGTGTCAAAGTGTCAAAGTCTCTCTCTCTCTCTCTCTCTCTCTCTCTCTCTCTCTCTCTCTCTCTCTCTCTCTCTCTCTCTCTCTCCACATACGTCATTTGATATCAAGATCGGCTCCAACTCTCTCTCTCTCTCTCTCTCTCTCTCTCTCTCTCTCTCTCTCTCTCTCTCTCTCTCTCCGAGAAGTTTTTTTTTTTGAGGGGGGGGGGGGGGGGGGGGCAGGAAGTTTAAATAAGGACTGTTGTTCACTCAGTTGTTTCCACCTACACAGAGATAAGGGCAGACACACATACACATACCAGACAGACAGTGCCCATCACTATCGATCACAATCCGGATCCTTTTTCAACCATCAAACAGGCGCCAGGACTGAAGCTGTTATGGAGACAAAGTGTGACGGAAATAGACAGATCGATACCAACAACCGTTCACCTGCCTTCAGTCTACACAGACTTGATACATGCTTTATCCCCATGGTGTGATGCCAGAGGAACGACGGAGATTCTTTCAGAATGAACTGGATCTTCCTTTTCTGAACGCCTGTGCCAGTTGTTATCTATTTCCTGCCCTTGTTTGCCATTCTGGGTTTTTTCCTTTTTTTTTTTTTTTTTTTTCCTTATGGTCCACGTCGTTCCCTTTGCAATTGTGGATGTTCACCTTTTTTGTTTTGGGTTTTTAAAGAAACATTGTACAGTTTCCCTTGTTTCGATTATCAAAATGCTATTTCTGCTTTCTTTTTTCTTAATTAAAAAAAAACCAACATTGTCCAAAGTCAAAAAAAGACAAAAATGGACAGAATTTCTTAAAATAAGAGTAGTTATTGTCTATGCGAAAAAAGAGATAGAGAACCGTAGATATACAAGAAGAAAAACAAAACATAGGTAAGAAAAAAAAACGCTGGGGCTGAAAGCAAAATCACAGTTTCCAGTAGCACTTCTCTAAAACTGCCAGAGCTGTACACATACATAGTGCTATTGGAGAATGATTCCATATTTTAGTTGAAGCAATTAGGTATCCAAACCAGAAATCCCTTCAAGGGCACAAAAGACCAGATCAGTGCTGTTCAAAAGTGAAATCTGTATGGATGGACGATAGCCACTCCTTGAAACTCAAGAGCAGGCTTCCCTTTGGACTGGGGTATTTCCATCATCCTGCTTGCACGTGAAACACGGACTCTCACGGGGAATGTGGACAGAACAAATTCAAGTCTTGGAAATTAAGTGTTTATTCAAATACTTTTACTGCATAAACTGATCATATCACCAGTGAACCACTGCATTAAACCATCAAGCTGCTCGTCCGACCATATGAAGAACTACCTGCTTATATCACTTGAGAACGAGAACTATGTCGGTGTGTGTTCACAGACAACACAACAAGATCGGATGGCCATTTCAACAGACGCTTTCACCAAACTGTTAAAGTACAGAGACAGATGGATAGCAAGAAAAACCCAATGGACTACAACATGGTGGAATGGACAGGGAAAACCTTTTGGATTCAAGACTTAGCACACAGCCGACCGAAGTAGAGAAAACCTGGTGAAGAGTTCTTCAGTGCTGTGTCCCCATGTGACCTCAGAGAGCAAAGGAGAAAGAAGAACAAAAAGAGAGACACTGCTTAGCATTTTCCGGCGTCAAGGTGCTGAGGATGCAACCACTTGAATGGGTATTATCTGTCTGTTCAACAGTGTTATTTGCCAGTATGTGATTTTGTCACATGCGCATTCTCGATCGGAATTTTGCATAATTCATTTTTTCCCTTTTTCGTATGATTTGTATGATGTATCAAGCTGAATAGCTGATGCCTGGTACGTTTTCTATCTGACGGAAGTTAAAAGTTCAGCAAGCTTACCATGTTGACTGATGTAAATTTCTTTACATAATTGTCTTTACACGTGTTTTATTTTCTGGGCAGTTATTTATCGTTTTCTTCACAACAGGGCTTTTGGTCTCAATATAATGTCACCCTCAAGGGGCCACATGGGATTGGAAGGTATGGAATGCAGCTGACACTGAAATAGCATCGACACAAACGAGATGGCGACTAGTTTGAAGACGTACAGGGGCAGGTGGTATTTACAAAAAGAAATTGAAGTTAAGAAAGAAGACAAGCGATGGCTTCCAAGATTTGAAAAAGAAAAAAGAATACCTCAACATTTTTAGAAACTGTCGAATTAACAGAACGGCTTGTACGCAAATTCAATATCGTGGTTTCATGAACTTTCCAATATATACGCCTGCATTCTCTTTCTCTCTCTCTCTCTCTCTCTCTCTCTCTCTCTCTCTCCTCTCTCTCTCTCTCTCTCTCTCTCACACACACACACACACACACACACACACACACACACACACACACACACACACACACACACACACACCACACACACACACAGGCACACTCTGATTCAAATAATGAACAAAACAAATAATCACAAAATCAAGCAATCCGTTAGATCAGATGACACATGGAGGACTGAAGGGATGAAACAATTCTTTGAAATCTATATGACTTGGCACCATGGGGAAGCTGTATTCTTAAGAAAAATGATAACATCACATAATGGACCCAGACTGTTTGTCTAGTCTATTGATTTTCATTTGAGACCTCTTTGACACGTGAACATGGGAAGTGTAACTTTCGATGTCACACGCCAGTGTCTTGCTAAGCCTGTCTAATTCGTGAAGTCGACCTTATCATTAACAGAATTGAATGAACTAATTCTGACAGTTTTCTTTTATGACACATTTACAAAAAAAACAAACTTCAGACATGTCAAAAATGCAATGTTTTTCATTCTGAAAGAAAACATCTTAATCAGTTGTTTTCTAAAGATAATGGAAATCTGCCTATCTATCTATCTATCTATCTATCTATCTATCTATCTATCTATCTATCTATCTATCTATCTATCTATCTATCTATCTATCTATCCATCCATCCATCTATCCATCTATCTATCTATCTATCCATCTATCTATCTATCTAAGAGAGAGAGAGTGTGTGTGTGTGTGGGGGGAGGAGTGGGGGAGGGGGGTTGGGTGTGTGTTAATTTGGGTGTGAATGTGCGTCCTCCTCTGTCTTTCTATTTTTCTCACTCCGAATGCGCACGCGAGAGAGAGAGAGAGAGAGAGAGAGAGAGAGAGAGAGAGAGAGAGAGAGAGGAGAGAGAGAGAGGAGAGAGAGACAGACAGAGACAGACAGACAGACAGACAGACAGACAGTGTGTGTGTGTGTGTGTGTGTGGTGTGTGTGTGTGTGTGTGTGTGTGTGTGTGTGTGTGTGTGCGCGCCTCTGTGTGTGTGTGTGTGTGTGTGTGTGTGTGTGTGTGTGTGTGTGGTGTGTGTGTGCGCGCGCCTCTGTGTGTGTGTGTGTGTGTGTGTGTGTGTGTGTGTGTGGTGTGTGTGTGTGTGTGTGTGTGAATGTGGTTGTGCATATGCGTGCTCCTCTGTTTTTCTGTCACTCCCACTCTGTATGCGAGAGACAGACAGACAGACAGAAAGAGAGAGAGAGAGAGAGAGAGAGAGAGAGAGAGAGAGAGAGAGAGGAGAGAGAGGCATACAGACCAGACAGACAGACAGACAGACAGACAGACAGACCAGACAGGTAGATAGACATCCCATTTCCCTTACGCCTCTGCACTGCCTTGTGGAGTATGGCCGCTGGGGTTTTTCACAAAATGAATAAATGAATGAAAAATACACACATGAATGCATAAGTAAGTGATGACTAAAACATATCAACATACAAATAAGTAGATAACTACATAGTAATTAAATGAACAAATAAATAGAGAGATGTATAAATAAAAAGATGACAATTTGTGTGCCAATACCTACCGCGTCGTTCGGAACCTTATAAGAATAGCCCTGATGTAGAACTTAGATGTCCTTATCCCTCCTTCAAATCAGAAAAAAAAAACCTTACTGTCTGACACGAGGCACAGGGGCTCGTCCTCATTGTCTCCGGTCCGTGTGGCCCCTGCCTGTGCTTCATATGGGAAGAAGTGTCCCTGTGGCCCCTGTCTGTGCTTCATTACGGGAAGAAGTGTCCGTGTGGCCCCCTGCCTGTACTTCATTACGGGAAGAAGTGTCCATTTGGCCCCTGCCTGTGCTTCATTAGGGGAAGAAGTGTCCGTGTGGCCCCTGCCTGTGCTTCATTACGGGAAGATGTGTCCGTGTGGCCCCTGCCTGTACTTCATTACAGGAGGAAGTGTCCGTGTGGCCCCTGCCTGTGCTTCATTACGGGAAGAAGTGTCCGTGTGGCCCCTGCCTGTGTTCATTACGGGAAGATGTGTCCGTGTGGCCCCTGCCTGCTTCATTACGGGAAGAAGTGTCCGTGTGGCCCCTGCCTGTACTTCATTACGGGAAGAAGTGTCCGTGTGGCCCCTCTCTGCGGTGCTTCATTACGGGAAGAGAAGTGTCCCTGTGGGGGCCCCTGCCTGTGCTTCATTACGGGAAGAAGTGTCCGTGTGGCCCCTCTCTGTGCTTCATTACGGGGAAGAAGTGTCCGTGTGTGTGCTCATTCGGTGCTCCGTTACGGGAAGAAGTGTCCGTGTGGCCCCCCTCTCTGTGCTTCATTACGGGAAGAAGTGTCCGTGTGGCCCCTGCCTGTGCTTCATCATTAAAATTACGGGAAGAAGTGTCCGTGGGAAGGGGCCCCTCTCTGTGCTTTCATTACGGGAAGATGTGTGTCCGTGTGGCCCCTCTCTGTGCTTTATTATACGGGAAGAAGAAGTGTCCGTGTGGCCCCTGCCTGTACTTCATCACGGGAAGATGTGTCCGTGTGGCCCCTGCCTGTGCTTTCATTACGGGAATGAAATGGAAGAAGTGTCCGTGTGGCCCCTGCCTGTGCTTCATTACGGGAAGAAAATGTCCGTGTGGCCCCTGGCCTGTGCTTCATTACGGGAAGAAGAAGTGTGTGGTTCGTGGCCCCTGCCTGTGCTTCATTACGGGAGAAGAAGTGTCCGTGTGGCCCCTGCCTGTGCTTCATTACGGGAAGAAAGTGTCCGTGTGGTCCTATGCCTGACCTTCATTACGGGAAAGACAGTGTCCGTGTGGCCCCTGTCTTTGCTTCATTACTGAACGAAGAACTGTTCGTGTGGTCCGGGTCTTCGATCATTGATCTGACCACTCCAGAGAGAGTACCAAGCACCTTAACACTCAACACGAGACCGGACAAAATGGAGGTGTTAGTGAAAGGCGGAGAAGATAATCATATAGGGTGCAGTGTGAATTAAAGGTCAGGAGAACACGCCGAAGAGAGAGAGAGAGAGAGGGAAGAGAGAGAGAGAGAGAGATAGAGAGAGCGAGAGAGAGGGGACACTGACAGTTTTATAGGAAACTGCCCTTCCACCTTCCACCATGGTACAGCGGCTAGTGTGCGGGTCCCTGGGTAGGAGGGTCGTGGGTTCGATTCACATAACATTCGTTGTATTAAATTTTGTGGTATTTCTCATACTGTAACTGGCTCCTACCCAGATCTGAGTTTTGCGACGGGGCTGCTGAGAAGACTGGAACCACACAGTCGAATTTCATCCACTAGATCGATGCTGTCTGAACGAGACGTAGTGTTGCTAAAATTTCCCGGCGAAATCTGCTGAAGTGTGTGTCTCTTGGGTGGCCTTAGGGCCCGGTTGACCCGGGACATGTAAGGAAAATAAAAGTAGAGTACAGCCCTCTCAGCAGTTTCAGGCCAGAATAAAACTCCACTTCATCATTTTTAACGTTCTCGTTGATCAGCATTAAATGTCTCAAAATGCCATGGCCTTTCATGCCAGCTCTCGTGCTGACTTCAGTTTAAATTTTCCTCTGCGTCTATACCATGGTCAGTACATGTCCTCGTCATCTTTACTGACAATTTTTCATGGGGACTGTCACTGGTGTGGTATCAGGAGAGAGGGACGCTCAACTGCAGGTCCGTGACTAAGTAACTATTGTCATCAGCAGGAAGCTAACTATTGGTCCCGTGTATGCTGGCTCAAACAGGCATCACAGAACAGCAACACACTGAAGATGGCAGTTGTGCCGTGTCTTCTACTAAGTGGGGGCCTCGTGACAGCAATTTGACATGGACTCTTCTCTTGATTCCTGGTGCTGGAGCTGCGACAGTATGGGGATCCAGAAGGACGCGACCTTGAGTAACGCCACTAGAACTGCACAGAATATGAGAGGGCAAGAAAGAAGAAGAAGAAGAAGAAGAAGAAGAGAAAGAAGAAGAAGAAAGAAGAAGAAGAAGAAGAAGAAGAAGAAGAAGAAGAAGATAAAACACAACAACAAAGCGCAGCAGCAGCAGCAGCAGCAAGCAGCAGCAGCAGCAGCAGCAATAGCACAACCACAACTAAAGAAGAATAAAATAATAGAAATTGAAGCAACCTTGCCTTTCCCTCTGTCTTTTTTTTTTTTTCTAATGTTTGTAGGGATAGGGGGGGGTCTTCTTTGAATTTATGGTAAATCTGTTCCGTGGCACCAACTGTATGACAGGCATAATTTATTATCCGGCTGGCGCTGTGGACGTTGGCACAGTAAACAAAGACACATCAATCACACGAAAACAGCTACCATGACCAATTCGTGCGGGCCACTGGTTCATAGAAAAGGTAGAACAGTTTTTACCTTAAATGAACAAAATGTAATAATATAAAAATAAGAAGCAGTTTACATGTTCCAGAAACAGATGAATGTAATATGTAAGGTCAAAGATAAAATGGAAATTGTATAATAAAAATGGTGTGGGTGTCAGGACTGATGAAGAATATAAGATGTTTTTAAACCTCTTTACAAGATGTGAAAATGCAGGAGGTTTAAACCCGAAAAAGGGAGTTTGTTTTTTTTTTGGGTAATCTCAATGACAGTCTTGTATTTTGTTATAAATATAGTCGACGAATTTATGCATACGGTAATGTTGTTATCATTAGCGCCATCATTATTATAATGATAATCATTATATTATTCGTCATTAGGTATTGTTTTCAGCATTTATTTCCTATTGGGTTGCTGTCAAAATCAATGCCACCCACTCTTAAACTTCCCCATGCTCTTTCTTTATGCATTGTTTTGTGGTTCTGATATTTGGTTTGTTAAAAAGTATTTTAAAGGGCATTACAAACACGCCCAACATCACGGCATCCACCTACTCATAACTCTTCAATATAAGCAAAAAAAAAAAAAAATCAAATGCATTCACCACAAACCATATCTGAAAGGAATATAAACACTGTACTGGTGCATTGTTGTACTTGCAGTTGTGAAGTTTTTTTTTTTTTTTTTTTTCTCCCAATGTCATTTTCCTTGTCAGTGCTGTTCTTTTGTTTGTTTGTTGCTTTTTTTTTTTTTTTTTTTTTTTTTTTTTTTTTTTTTTTTTTTCTGTTGCGTTTCACCCTCATTCAGAATGGGGACAGTTTTCAATCTGTCTGCTGGTGTAATAAGGGAGTCGGGCCCAACTTCTCAAACAATGCCGGAACAGCAGGACAGTCCAAAGTCGTATAAGTGCTTCATCAATCATTTTGTCAGCTGTATTCTGAACATAACATGCGTAATAGTACTCCTAGTTTTTTCTCGCGTGTTTCAGACTGGAGAGAGAGAGAGAGAGAGAGAGAGAGAGAGAGGAGAGAGAGAGAGAGGAGGAGGAGAGATGAGGAGAGACAGACACAAGACAGCAGAGGAGAACGCGAACCGAGACAGAAACAGAGAGAGACAGACAATCGGAAAGAGACAGACAGGGACTGAGACAGAGACAAAAATGCGTAACTGCAGATTGAGCTTACAGCTGATTGAGCTATTGCTTTTTGCTTCGTACAAATCCTTTAGGGTTTTATGAAGTCTTGTAGCATGTAGTTCCGAAACGGGTATTATTTAAGAATCAACAACAAAAAATAATTATAATAATTTTGAAAGTAGGTCTTTTTTGCTTTAATGTAAGAGAGAGGAGAGAGAGCGAGAGAGAGAGAGAGAGAGAGACAGAAGGGAGAGGAGAGGAGGAATCAGGAGAGAGCGGGGGGGGGGGGGGGGGGGGACAAAAATGGGGGGCGTGGGATCAAGCTTAGGCAGCACGATTGAGCTTATGCTTCGTACAGGATACAGGTTTAAGTCAGGGGGTTGTAGGGTGTAGGGGGGCACGGGGGGGGGGGGCGGGATATTTAAGGGGGGGGTGGGGGGGGGGCCCCCAGGGGGCAGGGGGGGGGGTAGGGGATTGGGGGCACGCAGGGGGCGGGGCAGCGGGGGCAGGCGGCCGGAGAAGAGGAGAGAGCAGAGGGAGAGGAGAGCCATCGGGTGAGGAGAGAGCAGGGCAGAGAGGGGGCACATGGTCGTGGTCAACAAGAGCAACTCATAACCCAGACTGGATACAGATAGATGCGTTTTTGGACAGGAAGAGTGAAAACATTATTGAAAAAAGTACTTGGAACGCATGCATACAAGCACGCACGGCATTACACGCATGAGAGAGAGAGAGGAGAGAGAGGAGGAACAACATCTGATCATTTTTTCGGTAGGACATGAAAATACGTAGAAGGCATTTAGCAAAGTGAGATGGAATCTGGGAGGAGGGGGGGGGGGCAAAAAAGAGAGAGACAGGCACAGAGAGAGAGAGAGAGAGGGAGAGAGAGAGAGAGAGAGAGAGAGAGAGGAGAGAGAGAGAGAGAGAGAGAGAGAGAGAGAGAGAGAGACGTACTACAGATTGACCTTATCAGCTGATTGAGCTTATTGCTTCGTACATCCTAAGGTTTGTCTTGTCGCCTGTAGTCCGAAGGGTAGTTAAAAATGAACAAAAATGATACAACTTAGGTCTTGTGCTTACGTGATAAAAACTTAGGTCTTGTTGCTTACATGTAAGAAGAGCGAGCGCGCGCGCGCGCGCGCGAGAGAGAGAGAGAGAGAGAGAGAGAGAGAGAGAGAGAGAGAGAGAGAGAGGGGGGGGGGCACATGGGCGTGGTCAACAAGAGCACTCATACCAGACTGGGTACAGATGCTTTTGACAGCAGAGTGAAATAATGCTTTGAAAAAGTACTTGGTCTGGTGCCTTCGTACAATGTGCTGGAAGTGTAATGACCAAGTTCATGCCATATTTTTCTTTCTTGCTTCCAAGCATTCTGATGGTTGGTCATCTCTTCTTTACTCTGTTTATTCTCTTTGTTTGTTGGTTTAATGATTTATCCCTCTGCCTTTCTCTCTCTTAACTCATCCACACACCCCCACACACGCACACACAAACACACACACACACACACACACACACACACACACACACACACCACACACACACACACACACACACACACACACACACACACACACACACAATCACACACACACACACACACACACACACACACACACACTCACACACACACACACACACCCACACACACTCACACACACACACAACACAACACACACACACACACACACACACACACACGCACACGCACACACACACACACAAAACCACACACACACACACACACACACACACACACACACACACACACACGCACGCACACGCGGTACACACACAACACACACACACACACACACACACACACACACACACACACACACAGATAGGGAGGGGCTGGGCGGTAAGCGCCAGACATGAATATAAACATACGTACATACATGCGAACATACATACATACGTACATACATACATACATACATACATACATAAATACATACATACATACATACATACATACATACATACCAACATATACACATTATTACAGATACACAGACAGACAAAGGTGATAGATACATACATGCATACATACATACATACATCCAAATATACACATTGTTACAGATAGACAGACAGACACAAGATGATAGATAGATACTACATAAACATATACATATATACATACCTCATGCATCATGCATATACACACATACATACATGCCATACACACATACATACATAATACATATTACATACATACATACATACATATATACATAATATATACATACATACCATACATAAATACATACATACATACATACATACATACATACGAACGTACATACATACATACAATACATACATACATACATAAATACATACATACATACATACATACATACATACATCCATGCATACATACATACATACAACATACATACATACATACATACATACATAACATATATATAAATACATACACAACATATCAATTCATTTTTATTGCCAAAAAAAACCTTTTGCTGATAACTACCATTTTGCAACTTTTGTACATCAATGTTCCAAAACAGCCAACAATAGACACAGTGCGTTGTGTGTCCAGAAAGTATGTTGTAACAAAAAGAGTGGACATTTTTTTTGGCAATCCCACCCACCCAACCATCTCCTCTCTC
>JADBJO010005947.1:137500-147084 GCA_016801955.1 Conus betulinus | reverse complement strand
GGGGCAATGTCGGCCTTTGGCGTTCAGTTTGAATGGCGTGTAGTGGGTGTGTGCGCGCGCGCTTCCCGCGTGTGTGCGCGGCGAGTGTGTGTGCGTGTGTAGTAAGTGTCTTGTGAATGCATGTGTTTGTGTGCGCGCGCGCGTGTGTGTGTTGTGTGTGGTGTGAGCGCATGTGTATGTGTGTGTATGTGCTTTGCCCTTTTGCAGGGCGTGCGCGCGCGGCGCGTGTGTGTGTGTGCTGTGTTGTGGTGTGTGTGGTGTGAGTGTGAGTGCGTATGTGCGCGTGCATGCGTGCGTGCCGTACGGTGTGTGGTGTGTGTGTGTGTGTGTTCAGGTGTTGGGCGTGTGCGCACACGCTGATTATGTGTGTGTGTGGTGAGTGCGTGCGTGTGTTATATGTATGGTGGTTGTAAGTGGTGTGTGTTGTGTCTTGCCTGTGTGTGTGCGCGCGCAGGAGTGCGTATGTTGCGTGCGTGCGCTGCAGTGGGTGTGGGCGCGTGTAATGGGATAATGTGGTATCCGTGTTTAAAAGAACCTTTGACCAGAACATGTCACTTGTGCACCACTAATCCTGGGCTCTGGTACCCCAGAACCTGCGCGACCAAAATTCAAAGTAAATAAGGGAGAAAAAGCCTCTGGGCCAACCGTGACTGTGATGATGCCTGCACTAGCACTCACATCTGCACTTGGACGCTGAAAATGCAGACAGGTGCTGGTTGACTGGGTTGACTAGCAGTGCAAGCCATATATCGATGTGGCATCGTTCATTTTTAAATACATTTCATTTCGAAAGTTAACACTGATCGCTTTCATGACATGATTAAACATTGCTCCATCCAGCATAGTCTTTGCGAAATAGCTGTCCATTGCGCGCGCCATAGCCTACCTCAACTTGCACCAACCCCACTCAATCCTTCCTCTACCCCACCCGCCCCCCCCCCCCACCCTCACCCCACCCCCCCCCCCCACCATTGCTCGCTCCCCATTGCCCTTCCCTTCCACAAAAGCCCAAACCCCCAACGCCACTCCATCTCCTCTTCACCACACACAAACAACACCAACACACACACACACACACACAACACCACACACAACAGCGTGGCGCGGCGCGCGCGCGCGCGCGAACACACACAACACACACAAACACACACATCACCACACACACACACACACACACACACAACCACACACACACACGCACACAAACACACACACACACACACACAGCACACACACTTCTCTCCTTTTCCGACGTTCCACCCTCCCTCCTTAATGTTCACCCTCACCCGCAGCCCAGTCTGAGACGTTTTCACTCAACCCACGCATCCGCGCTCCCCACCCCCCAACGTCACCACGTCCACGGCACTGTCTCCATTCACCCTACCACCCTTTGTCCCCCACTACCCGACCCCATACACACACACATACGCGCGCGCGCGCGCGGAGCACGCACAAACGAAAGCATACGCATCACACACACACACACCCAAAAACATCGTGTTGGGTGGGAGTCGCGCGCGGCACGCACGCACGCACAACGCAACACAACACACACATGCACACACTCACGCATGCACGCACACCACCACAGGTCAACGCGCCGCGCGCGGCGAGCTCCACACACGAAGCAGACAACTACACACGCACACACACGCACACACACACACACACACACAACACACACACACACACACACACACACACACCACACGCACGCACGAAAGCATTGCACCACGCACGCACGCACACGCAACACACACGCACAAACACACACACAACACACACACACACACAACACACACACACACACACACACACACACACACACATACACACAATGCTCGCGCGCTCGCGAGCGCGCGCTATATTTAAGATTTAAAAAGAGGAAAAAAAACAACAAAAGGTCATAATCTTCTGACGGAAATTGCTTTGCATCCTTTTAGGAAAAAGGAACCGGAGGGGGCTGCCTCTGTCTCTCTCGTCTCTGTCGCTCTCTCTCTCTCATCTCTTCACGTTCCGGTTTTGTCGCCGCTCTCGTCTTGGCTCTCTCTTCTCTCTCCTATCTCTATCTCTCTCTCTCTCTCTCATCTTCTGCTCTCGTTAATAGCCATTGTCCATTTCACGGTGTTCTCCCTTCATTCCACTTAGGAGGGCAGCAGAACTGGCACGTTGTTCGGTCTCCGGCTCGCGTCTACCCCACGCCCCGTTATGCGCCTGAAAGTGACACGTCAGACTCCGCTTCCGTTTTTTTTTTTTTTTTGGTTTTTTTTTTTTTGTTTTTTGTGTGTGTTTTTTTTTCCACCTTTCCCTTCGTTCCAGCGCTCCCTCTCTGGGTGGTCTCGTCTGAAGCTTTGATGAAGCTAAAAGCTGCGTATGATTCAGACTAGCTCAGTTATCAACCATTTTACCGATTTGGCTTGCTGATTGAACCAATGGGTTTTCTCAGTGTCTTTTCTTAAAAGACTGACTGGTTTATGATTGTAACTTGAGCTGTTCTCTTCTATAATATTTAAATAAAACCGAGTGATGACGATGACGAGGAAGAAGAAGGTTGGAGAAAAAAACATCGAAGGATTTGTCAACCGATGGTTTTTCTCCGACTTTCGTTCGTCAAAGTCAGGCACGTCGTCATCGTCGTGCAATCGTTGTTTCCTGATGTTATTCTTATCTTCTTCTTCTTCTTCTTTTCTTCATTCGTCTTCTCCTACTCCTCCGCTCCTCCTCACTCCTCCTCCTCCTCCTCCTCACTCCTAAATCATCAGCATCAGCATCACTAGTCGTCGTCGTTGTCGTCGTCGTTGTCGTCGTCGTTGATCATCGCTGTCGTCGTTGTCGTCGTCATGTATCATCATCGGCCGTTAAGTGGTGTTGTCGTCGTCGAGTCGTCATCATCATAATCATCATCATCATCTGGGCATTTTTCCTCTTCTATTTCTCTTCTGTAACTACGTAATGTCTTCTTCTTGCTACTCTTCTTCTTCTTCTTCGTCTTATCCTCCCCTCCATCAGCTTCTAGTATTCTTAGGCTTCTTTTCTTCTGTCTTCTTTCTTCTTCTTCTATCCTACCCCTCGCTCCTCCTATCTCCTCCTCCTCTCCTTTTTCTTTCTTCTTCTTCTTCTTCTTCTTCTTATTCTTCTTCTTCTTCTTCTTCTTCTTCTCCTCCCCTTTCCCATCCTCCCTCCTCCTTTCGCCTCTTCGTTCTTCTTCTTTCTTTCATTCTTCGTTCTGCCATAGGGTCGTAGCGTTGTGCTTTTTTTTTTTTTTCTTGTCACCCCTCTCTCTCTCTCTCTCTCTCTCTCTCTCTCTCTCTCTCTCACACCTCCACACACCAACACACACACACAACCACACACAACACACACACCACACACACAACACACACACACACACACGCCTCACGCACCCGCACACATAAGCATCCACACGCACGCACGCACACACAAACAAACACACACACACACACACCACACACACACACACACACCACACACGCACGTACACACACACACACAACTACCACACACACACACACACACACACACCTACGCATACACACGCCCACACACACACACACACACACACACACACACACACACACACACACCACACACACACACACACACACACACACCCACACACACTCACTCACACTCAATCACACTCACACTTAGACATGGAATGCAAACTACACACACACACAACACACACACACTCTCTCTCTCTCTCTCTCTCTCTCTCTCTCTCTCTCTCTCTCTCTCGCGCTCTCTCTCTCTCTATCTCTCTCTCTCTCAAACACAAACACCTGGTGAGGTCCCTACAGACTTGATCAGAACCCAAATCAAACGGTGATGATATTGACGGCGATTCTGTGGTGCTGTCGTGACGACAAGGTCCAACTTGCTGTAGGGGCCGATCTCGAGCGGGCCGGGCTGTGCACATGAGCGTGCATGCATAGCGCCAGAGCGCAGAGGGAAGGAAGGATGTGAGAGAGGGAAGGGGGTGGGGTGTCGTGTAGCAGGGTGGAGAGCGGAAAAGGAAAAAAAAGGAGGGGACAATGGTGGAGGAGGAGCAGGAGGAGGAGAAGGAGGGGGGGGGGGGATGGATCGATGTGTATTAATCAGGGTGGCCATATTTACGAGGCTTTCAGCTGCCCCCTGTTCGCTCTCTCTCTTGTTGCAGGCCGCGTCCCGCCCTCCGCCCCCACTTCGACTTTCATGAAAAGGTCCCGTGTTGTTTCCCAGTTGTTTCCTGTCTCTCTGGGGTTTTTTTTTTTTTTTTTTTTTTAGCTCTTCCCGATTCTTTCTCTCTGTCTCTGTCCGTGTCTGTCTTTGTCTCTCTCTCTCTCTCTCTGTCTCTCGCTCTGTCTCTGTCTGTCTTTGTCTGTCTCTATCTCTGTCTCTCTCTCTGTCTTTCTTTCTGTTCTCTGTCTCTCTCTTTGCTGTCTCTCTCTCTTTCTTTCTTTGTCCCCTCTCTCTGTCTCTCTTTTACCCTCTCTCTCTCTCTATATCCATGTGTCGTTCTGTCTGTCTGACTGTCTCTATCTCTGTCTGTCTGTCTCTCTCTCTCACTATCCTCTGTCTATCTGTCTCTCTGTCTCTCTGTCTCTCTCTCTCTCTCCAGTCCCTCTCTCTCTCTCTCTCTTTTATCTCGCTCTTTCTCTCCCCCCTCATCCACCCCATACCTCTACCCCCCATCCCCAGCCCTTCCTCCTCTTCTCTTCTCAATGTAGGAGGACACTTTCCCTTCTTCCACTCGATTCGATGAAAACATCTCACATCTTACTAGGTCTCTGTCTGTCTGTCTGTCTGTCTGTGTGTGCCTGTCTGTCTGTCTGGGTGTCTGTTTGCCTGTCTCTCTGTCTGTCTATCTGCCTGCCTGTCTGTCTGTCTGTCTCTCTCTCTCTCTCTCTCTCTCTCTCTCTCTCTCTCTCTCTCTCTCACTTTCTCTTCTCTTATTTCTGTCTGTCTGTGTGTGTCTCTCTCTCTCTCCCTCTCTCTCTCTCTCTCTCTCTCTCTCTCTCTCTCCCCCCCCCTCCCTCCCTCTCAACACAAAACACTGGGTGAGGCTCCCTACAGACTCTCTTGATCAGAACCAAATCAAACGGTGATGATATTGACGGCGATTCCTGTGGTTCCTGTCGTGACGACAAGTCCAACTTGCTGTAGGAGCCGAGCTCGAGCGGGCGTGCACATGAGCGTGCATGCATGCGCCAGGGCGCAGAGGGAAGGGAGGGTGTGTGAGAGGGAAGGGGGTGGGGGGGTAGTTAGCAGGGTATGGAGAGAGGAAAGGGCAAAAAAAAAAAAAAGAAAGGAGGGGATAATGGTGGAGGAGGAGCAGGAGAGAAGAAGGAGGGGGGTGGGTGGATCGATGTGCATTAATCAGGGTGGCCATATTTACGAGGCTTTCAGCGGCCCGCTGTTCGCTCTCTTCTCTGTGTTGCAGGCCGCGTCCCGCCCTTCGCCCCCACTTCGACTTTCATGAAGAGGTCCCGTGTTGTTTCCCAGTTGTTTTCCTGTCTCTCTGGGAGGGGGGGGGGGGGGGGGGGGGGGCTCTTTCCGATTCTTTCTCTCTGTCTGTCTCTGTCTGTCTCTCTGTCTCTCTCTCTCTCTCGCTCTGTCTCTGTCTCTGACTGTCTGTCTGTCTGTCTGTCTTCTCTCTCTCTCTCTCTCTCTCTCTCTCTCTCTCTCTCTTGTCCCTCTCTTTTTCTGTCTCTCTTTTACCCTCTCTCTCTCTCTCTCTATCCGTGTATCGTTCTGTCTGTCTGGACTGTCTCTATTTCTGCCTGTCTGTCTCTCTCTCACTCTGTCTCTCTCCCTCTCTCTCTCTCTCTCTCTCTCTCTCTCTCTCTCTGTCTGTCTTTATCTCGCTCTTCTCTCCCCCCTCATCCACCCATACCTTCTACCCCATCCCCAGCCCTTCCTCCTCTTCTCTTTCTCAGTGTAGGAGGACACTTTCCCTTCTTCCACTCGATTCGATGAAAACATCTCACATCTTACTATGTCTCTGTCTGTCTGTCTGTCTGTTGTCTGGGTGTCTGGGTGTCTGTCTGTCTGTCTGTCTGTGTGCTTGTCTATCTGTCTGGGTGTCTGTTTGCCTGTCTCCCTGTCTATCTGCATGTCTGTCTGTCTGCCTCTCTCACTCACTCTCTCTTTCTCTTTCTGTCTGTCTGTATGTCTGTCTGTCTGTCACTCTCCCCCCCCCCCCCCCCCCCCCCCCCCCCCCCCCACGCTTCGCTCTCTTTGTTTCACATCACTACTACATTTCACATAGTTCAGTAATCACATGTGATTGGTTGTTGTCTTGTCTTTTTTTCTTTCGTTTTCGTTTTATTACTTTTTTTTCTCACTTTAAAAAGAGGTTCTTTTATTATGTGCTTCTCTAAATTATGTGAGTGAAATGAAAGCCTATGGAATTAGTCTTCCAAAGTAATCATAAGGGCTACATCAAATACGTATTTGTATTTGGCGGATTAAAACAAAAAAACAAAAAAAAAACGGTAAAAGAAAAAACAGACAATCAGGAGAAAGTTGTTCAAAATCAACACCCACGTACTGTTTTTCAATGTTTTGCCATATGTTACGGATCAAATCATTCTATCCTTGCACCCTCTCCCGCCAACCCCACCCCACCTTTCCCACCTTCCCCCCGCCCTCTTTTTCCGCTCTCGGTTTCTGTTCCGTCCTCTCTCTTCCCACCACTAGCCATGCCGAACGCCTCCATCCCTTCTTCCTCTTCGTTCATCCCCTTCTCTCTTCTTCCTAGTCAATCTCCTCAACCTGGCAACACAGTGCCCGCTGACGTTTCTGGCCGTTTGGCTCACGCTTGCCGCGTATGATTTACGTCACAATATTGTGTGCTTTACGTCATCGATAAACTGAGTGCTTTCCTTTTCTTTTTTTTTTTTTTTTTTTCGCGCGCACGCGCGCGCGCGCGCGCGCGCGTGTGTGTGTGTGTGTGTGTGTGTGTGTGTGTGTGTGTGTGTGTGTGTGTGTGTGTGTGTGTGTGTGTGTCTGTCTGTCTGTCTGTCTGCGCGCGCTTCCCCTTTGTGTTGTTTACAGAGTTATACCTTGCTAGGTCTCTTTTTGAGATTGCTGAAATCTCTGTTTCTATTATAAGACGGCAGAGAGAGAGAGAGAGAGATGAGAGAGAGAGAGAGAGAGAGAGAGAGAGAGAGAGACGGAGACAGAGACAGAGATGGAGTGGAGGGGAGAGAGAGATGACAGAGACAGACAGACATAGAAAGAGAAACACTGAGACAGAGATGGGATACAAGAGAGAGAAAGGAAGGGAGAGACAGACAGACACTAACAAAGAGACGGAGACAGACAGACCGACAGACAAACACAGAGACATACATACAGACACACAGACATGCACAAACAGACCGACAGACATCTGTCTGAGACAGATCAAACGATGAAAAACAGAAAGATAAGGACTCGATGTTTAAGAGGGGCATGTGGGCAGTCTCCAACTCACTCTAGTGCATTCTCTCACCGAAGTTTCCCCCTCCCCCTAGCCTCCCCCCCACTCCCACCCCCATCCCCCACCCAACCTACACCCACAAACTGTGGTCGGTTACCTGCTGTTCGATCCTTTGGCTTCGCGGCAACAAGCAAATCGATTATGCCACTGGAGATAAATGCTTTTTCTTCGTGAGTGAGCGAGTCACTACGGAAGTGGGGGGTGGGGTGGGGTGGAGTGGTGGTGCAGAAACGAGAGAGGACGGAAGGGGTGGGGGCTGAGGACGGGTGGGGGGGGGGGGGGGGCGAGGATGAGGGAGGAAGAGGGAGGGGATGGGGGTTGGGGAAGAAGAAGAGAGCAGTGCATGTGTGATGGGGTCTAAAGGGAGAGTGAGGGGCAGGGGTGTTGGTTAGGTGGGGGTTGGGATGGAGGTCGGGGTGGAGGGTAGAGGGGGGTATGCTGGTCTGGGTATTGTCTTATTGGTTGTGGCGCTTGTCTGTTTTGTGCTCCGTCTGTCTCTGTGTCTGGCTGTCTGTCTCTGTCTGTCTGTCTGTCTCTCTCTCTCTCTCTCTCTTCTCTCTCTCTCTCTCTCTCTCTCTCTCTCTCTCTCTCTGTCTCTCTCTCTCCTTCTCCAGGATCTAGTTATCTATCTGTCTATTTACCAGTCTATTTGCCTATCTGTCTGTCTATATATCTGTGTATCCATTTGTCTGTCTGTCTATTTGTGTATCAATTTACCTTCCTGTCCGTTTGTCTGTCTGTCGTTCTGCCTATTGTTTTATATGTCTGTCTCTCCGTCCATCTATCCATCTATCCATACACATGTTTATTGATCTATCCATCTGTCTATACAACTATCTACCTATGTGTCTATCTACCTATCTATCTGTTGATCTATCTATCCATCTGTCTATCTGTCTGTCGCTCTGTCTATCTGTCTGTCTGTCTGTCTATCTACCTATTTGTCAAATAAGAAGTAATTAAACCTGAAACTCGAAAATGTGTGGGTGTGGGTGGGGGTGGGGATGTATATATATATATATATATATATATATATATATATATATATATATATGTATATATATATATACATGTGTGTGTGTGTGTGTGTGTGTGTGTGTGTGTGTGTGTGTGTGTGTGTGTGCCTGAACGCGTGTGCATGCGTGCCAGTATATTTTCACGTGTATACAGGCACGATGAATTATGAACAATGAATACGTGATCAAATGCATCCCATAAACACAGAACGAACGAACAACAATCGAGGAGTGAGCGGGTCAGTAAATACAAAAGGTCAAAAGCAAGAAAAGCATAAATCCACGAACAGCGGCAGTGGACGAGTCCTTCCTTGCATTACGCAAGTGGAACAACAGATTTATCTGCCTTTTCGGCCTTTGCCATTTGCCTCCAGGAAAATCGATAAGCCTTCTGGAGATCGATGGTTTCTTTTTCGCCCGTGCGTGCGTGCGTGCGTGCGTGTGTGTGTGTGTGTGTGTGTGTGTGTGTGTGTGTGTGTGTGTGTGTGTGTGTGTGTGTGTGTGTGTGTGGGGGGGGGGGGGGGGGGGGGGGGGTATAGGGAGAGTGAGGGGGAGATTGGGAAGGTGGGAGAAGTGGGAGGGGGATGGGATGGAATGGACTGGGGGCGGAAATAATACCACGAGGAGCATAGAAGATGGGGGATATATAAAACATACATGCATGCATACATACATACATACATACATACGTACGTACGTACGTACGTACGTACGTACGTACGTACATACATATGCTCCCGAGTTTTGCTTCACTGAGACCTTTTCATGCAGGCTGGAGAATCCACCAAATTTCCTGTTGGCTTATGTGGAAGTGCTTCTCATCAGCAAGTAACCAAATCCAGCAGCAAGCCTTGTGATTTCTTCATAGAACGAAACCACACCGTCGTTAGCTGGTTGATCCTGCTGGTCTCTCTCTCTCTCTCTCTCTCTCTCTCTCTCTCTCTCTCTCTCTCTCTCTCTCTCTCTCTCTCTCTCTCTCTCTCTCTCTCTCTCTCCTCTCTCTCTCTCTCGCTCTCTCTCTCGCTCGCTCGCCCCCTTGGAGGTACTATAGACCTCACAGAGCACGCATTTGAGAATTATTG